>JAOXXN010000362.1:0-19446 GCA_026770055.1 Myrmophylax atrothorax
TGCGCAGAACTGGCCCCACCGTTTAAGTCCTGAGGTCCATCTGCCACGGCCGAGCGAACTTGGACGGTGACAGTGAAACTCATCCACTCATCCACTACTTCAAACTCAAACAGCAAATGGCATTTCACAATGCAGCTTGGCAAATTTTGAGCACCAATATTTAAGCAAGTTGGCTTGTCATTAGAACCATGAACATGGCACTGTCCTAAAACCGATGTCTGAGCTTGGGGGCATATCATTGTGGATTCTCTTCAAAAGCAGCTGAGATTTTTCCAAGAACTACCTCTGAATGAGCAGCAACAGTCTGTCCAGCACCTTCTATTGTTTTTGAACACGTCAGTTTTCTTCACAGTGAAGCTTGTGCAGCAGCATCTCTCCGCTCACAGGGATGCCTGAGGCAGAGCAAGCACGCAGGGATGTGGCAGCAGCATCTTTTAGGACGGTAATGTTGACAAGATGAGAAACAGCCTTGGCTGTTTTGCCCTGAAACAAAGCTCGACTCTGCCTATCTTGACAGAAATGAACTATGAAGGGCAAGGACTGGCAAGAAGTAAAAGGCATAATACAGCTTTCTAGGGATTTCCTTTCAGTATTAAAGGATTTAATAGATAGTATTTGCAAACCGTGCTCAAACTCAGTGTCCTCAGCCCTCACAGAAGGAATGTTTCCCCTTCTTTAAAGTGAAGCTTTCCCTGCCATTTTGAAACACATCCCAAGCTATCCCTGTAACAACAAACCGAGTTCCTTGCGCTGACCACAGGAAGAGATGGACAACTGTGGCAAGACAGTTCAAACGCCCTAATTGTAAACAGGATTCCATTGTATTCTCCTTTATACCGCACGGCTCCCTCTACATACTCGCTATAAAAACACCCCTTAAGTACAGTGACCACCCAGAAGTGAAGGACTGGATTCCGAGAGGTTGTGAGGAGGGACACAGCTCAGTTACACACGTGTTCTTGTTTATATAACTCTTTAGCAAAATTAAAGTGAGCTTTAAGAAAATAAAATTAAATATTGATGGCTACAGAATGCAAATTTCTGAAACATCTGTGTTGCAGAAATACAATCCTGCTAATCAGAGCACTGCATCAGTTCCAAATCCCAGCAGAAGAATTTAAAGAAACTACTTTTTTTTTCTCCAAAGCAAAAAGTCCTCCATAATGTGTTACAGAAGTAAAGGCTTCTGCTTCTATATGGACCGGTGCTACAGAGTAGCTTGGTCTGACTTCATTGCTGCAATCTGCAAGTGCGCTCCACTAAAGACAGCAATTTCCTCTACTCTCAGAGGGAACAGCTACTCCCTGATGTTTGCAGCACAGGGCTGCACCAAGCACTGCGTGCAAATGTTTGTAAAGTCTAACCATGCAACTAAGGAACGCCGCTGAGCCCATCCACGGAGAAAAGCATCAACACCACAGGGAATCCACACTGATAGATTTTCATGAGGATACAACTTCCACTTAAAGCAAATTCTCTACAAAGAAAAGTCTTGGGAACCTACAGTTTAAGAAAATTAGAATGCTCTGAAAAAGAAACTCTCACAGAAATGCTTTTCAATGATTTTGAGGTGCCATACCTAAAACAAACATTCATATCAAGCCACAAACTTATGGGACATAAAGTCCTTCTTAGTTATCGTTAAAGCAGCAAATGAGTTGCTACAATACAACACAAAAGGTGGTAAACCCTTTTCTCCAGGCACCTTCTTGTTTACTGTTGCAAGATTTAATACATTATTGATCACACCAAACTTACACACACTTGATAAAAAAGTGTGTGCTTTGCCACCTCTCTGGCTCGGAGGCTTGTGCCCTATTCCCACCTGGAAAGCCTGTGCCCTGTGCGATGCGCAGTGTCGGGTGGACCCGAAGTACACCCAGGGTGGTAAGTTCTGGTCTGTGTGGGGGTCAGAGGCTGGCACTGGCTGTGTGGGGACCATTCCATCCCTCTGGCTGTGACAGCAGCTTGGCAGAGATGTTAGCAGGGCAAGGGCAGGGAGAGTAGCGCCCCAAAGCAGGGCAGTCCCTGAACCATCTCCCCTGCAGCTGCCCAGCCACCAGTCTTCACTGTGCACCGACACCAAGAAGAATCCATGCTCACATACAAAAAGAGGGTTGATAGCAGTAAAAAAAAAAAAAGAAAAAAGAAAAAAAAAAGAAAAAACCAGAAACAATACCTGGAGAATACAAAAACTTATGCTTAGTTGTATCTTTTGAATCACCAAGTACACAAACCTAAAACTACAGCATAATGACCCATCACTGTTTCCTTACTGTGGATCCAGGGCTGTCGGTTTTCTCCCAGCAGCCACGCAAAGAACGGCAGGATGACACAGAGCACATGAAAGGAGCTGGCATCTGGAAAAGCCAGTACTGTATATTTCCAGTCAGACTGAAAAAAGACTAGTCAGAAAAAGCCCTAAGCCTAAAGGCCTTCAAGCTTCAGACAGTACACGGGTTACTCAGCTGGGAGTCTAAAAGCCATTTTTGTAAGTCTCATAAACACGTCTTTGTGCCCCAGGCCATATCCAAGTGCCAGCGAACATTCAGTTTACGTTTCCTTTTTTCTTGTTTACATTTTTAAGAATTTATATTAGTCATGTTCATTTTATCAGCTGCCTGAACCGCATGTCACTGTGCGACACAGGTTTTAACAATCAGAGCTATTAAATATTACTTAGAGCACTGAACAGTAACCAGAGTTTACTTATTAAACCTAGGGTGACAACAAACACCGATTACCACAAAGAAAATAATTCAGGTATTTTTCCGCACATATAAAAATGGGTGCATCTCTTCAAAGAGCAAACAGTCGCGGGGAGAGGCTAGCAGATGGGAAAGTCAAAATTAAACTAAACTAAGATAAAAAGAGAAAGAAATTATGAAGCTGGAAAACTGTTGTGCAGACTGAAGGGAACCTTTCTTAGAAAAGCTCGTGGAGGTTGCTCTATGCAAAGGAAGGCCTCCATGTTTCCAGGCATTCACCTGTGATTGAGAGTCTTCTCCTCACACAATTTTTTGAAAGCAGTACTGCTTTTTCTGTATTCTTTAGCAAAGCAGGCTCTGTGCCCTCAGTTTGCTTTATGGAAAAGCAAAAAAATAAATGAATATACCTTAACAAATGCTGAGAAGAAACATCCAGAGACAGTGAGAAGTGAAGGAACCCTCATAAAGATCATGAAAAGTTCATTTTCAGACTTCTTAACGTGAGGCCAACGCTGTTACTTCAACAGCATCCACACCATCTCGAAGTAAAAGGTGGAGGAAGGCTGTGGAAAAGTCACAGCTAAGGGGAGCACGTGCAACATGTCTTTACAACTGAAAAGCTTGGCAAAGGACTGCCTTAGCCACAAGCTCAAAAGCACATACCTCAGCCCCTGCAACAGTCTCAGGAACTTCCAAGGAAAAAAAGAAAAAGAGAGGTCGTTCCCAAACTGAGCTGGGTCACCCTGACAAAAGCATTAAAAAAAGTTCTTTTCACCTCCACAGGTGACAAGCTCTCACCACATAAAGCTAAAACAGGAGGTGAACGATCCCTTCTGTATGGTCAGTTTCCAGCAAAAAATGCAGAGATTTCTCTTACGAGATTAAGGTTGATTTGTGTGCTTTTTCCTTACTAGTCAGCATTGAAACCAAATTGAACATGAACAGGCAGCAATTTGTGCTTCCCTGTCCTGGACAGTCTAACAAGTTCATGGAGTCAGGTTTCAAGGATGCCCTGTCTATAGAATAAAGTTTAAAGCACTCATGTCCTAATCTTAGCTGATCAGGACATCTTTAAAACATCTGCAAGTTTTGGTGCAGTGCCCAGGAATTGTAATTACTTCTGAGGAGGAGAATTGCAGATTTATTGAGTAAGACGGTGCAATACCTGGACAATTATGAATCTTAGGCAAGACATGCTATTGCTAACAGCATTTCAAAACTCGACGAGAGTCAGCACTGCGGAATGGTGAACTCCAGGCACATTTTTAATGATGTTTTTGATTACAATCCATTTAAAAGGATCAGCTGTCAACACCGATCATTTCCTTTCATATAACTCATAAAGCAGTTAATTTCAGAAGCAAAAATATTATGGGTTTGAGTAACTGACTGCTGAAGCGCACTAGGTCCTTGCCCTCCACACCTGGTGGCCAGGAGCACGTGCTTCATCTGCCCCAAGCTCGCACCCAAGTGGGCTGCATGAAGCAACGGGAAGTGGGCACACTGCCTGCCACGGGGGCAGGAGCCCTCCCCGGCCAGCACAGGGGCCGTGCAGAAATACAGTGCTCCAAGTGTCACCGGCATGACGGCTCCTTGCCGCTCCAGAGGCAACGGATCTACTCAGGCTTCCGGAAAAAAGCAAGTGAGAGGTCACGTCAGGGTGAAGAGAACCCTACCTGTGCCTGGCCACAATGCTCAGGGCTGGCACTGGCCCTGCCGCACACCACCCCGATGCGGCCGTGCTCCGTCAGAGCGACCCTCAGCCCTGGGTTACCACAGCTCAATCAAGTTACACGATTCAGAAACCGCACCTTGGTCCCCCCTGAGGCCTTGCATTGCCAATGCCACAGAGAGTTAGCATGATGCCATCCCTCCGCTAGCCATGCCCCCCGCCTTGCTATCAAGGCTAGCATGACGCCAGCCCCTCAATAACTTCGTGTTTGATTAGCATATGTAAAACAAACACTTTTCCTCATTGCCAACCCTGTATTGTGCCTTGTGGGATCTGAAAACCAAACTTGGCCTATTTCATGGGTCACCAGCAACAAAAATAAAGCAACTGACTCAGCTCTGCACAATTTCAACCACTTTGAACAGATAGCTGGGATTAGGAGCAGAAGTTTGTCGTCCGCACGTAATTTAGTTCAGAGTTCAGCTGGACATCCAGGAGAGGGAACATTTTTCAAACCATTTTTTCACAGAACACCTTTGGAGAATTACAAATAAACTATTTACAATTTATATTAGCAAGTTTGCCATGGAAAGAAACTTACTAAGAATGAACCCAAAATTTCTTCCTCTGAACTATTAAAAAGTTTTGTTCTCTTTAGAGCATTTCAGGAACTCACACATGGGATCTGACTTGGCCTCTAGACTCAGTTGGGAAGGAACCCCACTATGCTTCCTCTACAAAAGTAAACAGAGACCGTGGCACTGCACTCCTCACACAGAACGTCAAATGTTGTCCTATCGACATTGGCTGTAAAGCCAGACAGGAATTCCTAATAGTTCTCTGTTCCGAGTCTATGGATTTAAGCAACCGAAAAAAGGCAACCAGTTAATTATATAGAGAAGTCTAACATTTACTGCCCGTCATCACCGGTTAGTGCAGAACAATTAATCCACAGAGAAAATCACTGACCTCAATTCCCTTGGGGAAATGACAAACACACCCCGTCACAACCGTGTAGTCCAAGATAAAGTCTCCAGCCGAGTTCAGGGCCTTTGGAAAACAACGCATAACACACTGAGAGCTAGCCGGCCACTGTAACTCTTCAGAACCTGACAATTACTTTTCCCTAATAATTAGGGGCTTGGGGAGAGGCAGGCAGCTTTCCCTTTTGAGGATATTAGAGCTGAGGTACAGAATCAGCGGCTGCACCATTCCCAAACGTCATCACCACAGGAGGAGACGGGAGCATTCAGGAGTAATCAATTAGAAGGAAACAAGTTACAGGAAGGATTGAAAAGACAGCTTGAGCTCTGCAAGATCGACCTCAAATAGGGCATCCCCAAACACCTGACACTGCATAAAAGGCAGCAGAGAACTCAATGTACGTGCCTATTCAAACCCGCATCAAAATGTTAAATGGAAAAATTCCTTGACCATTTAGTTTTTCCAAGGGAACAGAGGGATTCACGGGCACCTTCTGCAGTGGGAGGGGAAGGGGCAAGGCAAACCTGACATTTTTACCTGTAGAAGTCAGCAAGCAAACACAATGAAGCTGGGGGAAGAGCAAGCAAAGGGTAGGGCCCTTGCTTCCTCCACCATAAATTACTCTATGAGTAAACCGACTCCCAGGAAAACATATTAAAGTTTTCAGCCAGAGCAAGGGCAGAGGAAACCAGTCCACAAAAAACACATCACGGCGCAAAACAAAGCTTATCCCACCGGAGCGCTCGGTGGAGACGGGTGGTAAAAAAAACCTCAGAGCTCTGAGTGCCATTTCCAGCAGGGCCTCAGCAACTTTTCAGAGACTTGTGATTCATTCCATGATACTCCTCAAGCTTGCAGCAGAGCGGTCAGGAGAGCTGGATTCCCCTTCTGCAGGTGCAATTTTACACATGGAAAATGAATTCCAGATGCAAAGCAAAGTACTTGTCCGTCTCCAGAATATGAACGGCAGTTTGACTGACTTTTGCCTGCTGAAATTCCCACGTGCAGTTCAACTGTGGGTTAACGCGGGGGGAGCCCTCTCCTCAAAACCTCTGCCGATCCATCTCGTTCTGTCCCGCTGCCGCATACGCAGTGCCACAAAGGGCACAACAAAACAGACCTGCACCTCGGCCTTGGGCTGAGTATTACAGGCATATTATTCATGTATGTCAATTATTTGTGTTAGGTAAAAATACTTCTTCAATTCTAAATTGAATCTAAAGAGAACCAAAACTGTCTGGAAATGTCTTTTGTGTACTTACAAATAGGGAATTTTGAAGGACTATGAAATCTTTAGGGATGTCAAACCCTTCTCAAGTCTTGATAAACCACTTTTCCAATTATGGTTTTTTTCCCCCCCGGTATGCATAGCACTGGAATCTGAGGAAAACTCAAGACACAGAACTTCTGTAGAAGCAATCAAATGCCACAGCTGGCCCTAAAGCAGTGCAGTGAGCTATGAAGGACACACTACGCACAGGATCAGCCCAGTTAATCTCCATCATTACTCAAGATCCGACACTTGCCAAATCGATGCCTGACACGAGGAGAGGGATCCCAGGCGGGAACGTACCAAGCATGCTGTCCTAAGCAGAAGCATCACTGGAACCTGCACGCTCAAAGGCGCACGAGCACCCTGATCCCAGCGGTCGCAGCCCTGGGTGGCTTCCCAGGAAAGCTCCACACTCAGCCATGGAAGCTTAGAAAAACATTTTCTCTAACAGTATGCTGGTTTTGGCTGGGGTAGAGTTAATTGTCCTCACGGTGGCTGGTATGGGGCTATATTTTGAATTTATGCTCAACAAAGGGTTGATAATATAGAGATGTTTCTGGTATTACTGAACAGAGCTTACACAGAGCCAAGGCCTTGACCGCTCCTCGCACGGGCCACGCTATTGAGGAAGTTGGGGGTGCAAGGGAGAGTGGGTAGCAACATAGCTAGGGACAGGTGACTCAGCTGACCAAAGGGATATTCCAGACCATATGACGTCGTGCTCAATACATAAAGCTGGAGAAAGTATATAAAGAATGAGAAACAGGGGAACATTCAGAGCCGTGGCATTAGTCTTCCCACATCGCTGTTAGGTGGCATGGGGCACTGCTGCCCTGGAGATGGCTGAATACCTGCCTGCCCATGGGAAGGAGTGAATTAATTATTTGGTTTTCTTTGCTTGTGTACACAGCTTTTGCTTTCCCTATTACACTGTCTTTATCTCAATCCACAAGTTTTCCAGCTTTTACCCTCCCGATTCTCTACCCGATCCTGCCGGTGGGGGAGCAGGCAGGCAGCTGCAAGGGGCTTGGCTGCTGGCTGGGCTTACACCACAACAGGTTAAACTTTTCTATTTAATTTTTCACAAGATCAAGGTGAAGAGGAAATGATGAGAAAAATTCGTTACTAGCACTCATAACTGCCAAAAAGCAAATACAACTCAACTTTTGTTTTACATACGGAACATGAGCAAAATAAGATAAAGATAAATCACTATAAAAAGGGACTTTATCTGCTGCCATCTGAGGATGAATAGCAATTGGCATCACTAAAAACTCCCACTCCCTGTAATTCATGAAGCCTCACTTGCTATATTCTGTGGTGCTCTGGAGAGCAGCAGGATGTTTCAAGAAGAATCAGACTTAAAAATGACAGCTGCAACACAGAGAAACAGATACCAAGTTCCACACGTTCTTCCTACGGGAAAGCCCTGTTTGCTCTGAGCATGGCAAGGAGTAAGGCAGACACACAAACATTTCTTTTCCCACCTGTTTAAATGTGCTCCTGTCCAAGCACATCCCAGGCCAGCTACACCTGACTGCATTCTAGCTGCAGAATGCTACATGTGTAGGGAATCAGATCCCGGTCACACGCAAAGCGGGGAGCTACGTTCTTTCCAAAGCCCATCCAGCCAATTAAAAGCCAATTTAAAAAATTTCCTAGCCCTATTTCTGATTAAAAGAGAAAATTGCAACGTAGAACCCCGGTTAGTTTTCAATAGGCATTAACAGGTTCAATATGGATCCCTGAAACATTGCCGTTCGTGGCAGCAGAGCAGAATCCCACACAGACACAAATAGTAAATTAGCAATTCTCAGCAATTACAGCATTTCTGAAAGCAGACAGCAGATATGCACGCTTTTGAGGATGCAAATACCAAATAAGAGGCCCTTGTCTTGTGATAAAGAGAGACTAAATAACGTTAGCCCATATTTGAAAGTTGGGAGGTTATTTTCAGTCATCTGTAACTATAAAATAGCATGAGCAATTTAAGACCTATAATTTGCTTTAAGTGTAGCAATTTTCAAACTGCAAGGCTGATCAGGGGCACGTTGAGCCCAAAGAAACTGCTGCTGTTTACAACATGCACGTCAGATTGCGGCAGCAGTGGTAACTGCTTGCGGGTGGTTCTGGGTTCCAGAGGAGAACCCAACACGGCTGTCCCTATGCTACGTTCAACCTGCCCGCGCTGCTTTCGGAAAGTGCTCCGTTTTGCCAAGTTTTTCCTAGACATGCCTTTAAATCAATACTGACAGATGCCTCAAACAAAATCTGCAAGCCGACCATCTCCCATACAGTGGATTTCACCGGGATTCTCTCTTAACTTGGTAGTACAGATGCTGGAAACCACTTTTCAAAACACATCGTGTCACCGGTGGTCAGATCCGGCCTCGCCCTCCCTCTCTGCCCTGGCTCAGCTCGGGACATCTCCCGGAAGGTGAGCGGTTCACAGTCTTTCAGCCTGTTAGCAGCATGCAGGTAAAAACTACACCAGAACTCACAGTAAAAGCTATGCAGACTTTTAGTAGTTACAGGGGTTTTCACACGAGTTCAAATGAAAGCTCAGTATCTCAGAGGGGAAAACCAAAAAGTCTCACAGCTGCCAGCTGCAAACTACTACAATGCCACATACGCTCTGCGGGGGTTCAAATGGCCTTTGGGATCACAGAAAGGCTTTCTGCACAGAGAGAGCAACCAGGAACTGCAGCTCCCTCTGAAAGCCCTGTGTGCCTCAACCACGTATAGCACCCCTCCTGTCAGATGCCTGGCATCTATAAACATGCCACTGACTGAGGCTACCTCAACAACTGGCTGGTGGTTCCCTGACTTCTTGTAGCTCCTGTGTCTCAGGAGCCCTAGCCTGGAGCATGGCAATACTGCTGGCACTCGGCCTGCATCCGGCTGCAAGGCAGCCTCCCTGACACAGGCTGCCAACAGAAACCAGTGCCTGGAACCCCAGGTCTTGTGTTCCCTCGATCAAAAGGTGAATACAACATTTATTCCCACAAAAATCACCTCCTCCAGTAAGGTTGGCAGACTGCCGAGTTTCACAGCTCCTAACACCAAGCTAAGCAGCCCAGTGCCTGGACACGCTCTGCAGGTACCAGTGGCCCATCTCGGCCAGAGCATCTCCCTCCTGCCTGCACAACCCTGGCAGTGTGCTCCTCTTTTGCATCCCTTCCTGGGAACCCAGGCCATGAGGAATTTGTTTTCCATGCTATTTCATTCGTGCTGCTCAACCTGCTCACCTGCTGGGAGACTGAGCACTGATACAGTTTATAAAGAGAGAATTCTACACTGATCTCCAACCAAAAAAACGTTATTAAAAGTAAACAGCCATTAAAATGGCAACTCTCCAGCTCACAGCCACCTCAGTGAGCTAAAAGCCCGGCATCAGGGCACCTGGGGCAGACATCTCGGCCCTCCTCCACGCACCTGCTGTCCAATGGTCCCAGGGAGCTCCAGTCGTGCCAGGGCTCGGGCTGTGGGTAATCGCACAGTGCTGCGCCCTGTACCTACTGACCTTCCAACCTGAACCTCTGCCCTGCCCCTCCCTACAACACAGTTGTGACTGATCCTGGCTCGTGCCACCAGGCCTGGAGGTCTCCCTTGCTGCTGTCTCCCTGCCTCAGCACTCCCAACTCCTGCTGCTCCCTGACACCTATGGGAAATCATAAAGGGGAATTTACTAAGTAGCCCAGTGTTAAAGATCTAGAAACAGCTTTAAGTGATTCACCCGAGGTGACAAGAGATACCTGTGCCGACAGGAAACCCAAACACAAGCCTTTCCAACGGACTCTAGCGCATCCCTTGCCATCCCCATAGCTGCTGCTAACATCATTAGTCTCACACCACCTGCTTCACCCAGCAGCAGTTGACATACCTCTTTGAAAGAAAGGATTTCAGCAAAAAACCTTTCCAGTAGTACCAGGTAAACTCTAAGCTTCCATTTGTGCCTATGAATGCCACGACTAAAACCTCTCAAAACTACATCAAGCCTCAAACCAAGCACTAGCAGAATCCACGTGGTTGAGGCAGGCATGCTGAGACGCGATTAGTCTGGTTCACTATCCGCACCTCAATTCCCACCCGAGAGAAGATTTCTCTGAGCACAGAGACACAGGTGCTACCACACATCAGGTTCAGTTATCCTTGTCCGATAACTGCCAAATGAGAAATGCCGAGGGCTGTGAGAGAGGGATGCCAGTGGGACGGTAGGCGGTGGTGTCCCCTCAGCAGGCTGCACACCAGCCCTGCCGCACAGGCACAGAGCATCTCAGAGTCCTGGGAATAGCTCATGGCCTCTCCGAACCCCCTTAAATTCCAGCTGATGGCACTTATCTTCTTGGAAATTGATCTCCCGTCTCACTTCCCCTCGGACAGGAGTCCGGCATAAGCACCTTTCAAACCTGCACTTTTACTCCTTTCACTTAAAAAAATGCAGTATTTGATGAAATACTACATTGTGTACACAAAAGCCCTATCCCTAGCTATTAAAAGTCAAGTCTCTTATTTTGTTAAAGACATACCAAAGCCAAGTCCCAACTCCCCAGATATGCCTGCAGGATACTTGGAGTGATTAACCCCTCTCTCAGAGTGCCCTGACCTCCTGACGGATCAGTGATTTTCTGCAAGTGTTCCTTCAGATGTTCTGGCAGCACTAACAGGCTGTTCTCACCTGCAGCAGTGGAGGTGATGCCTGTCCTGGGACAACACACACACACACACAGGTTGGACGCCAGGATAATGAAAGGCCCTTGAGCCTTGGAAAAGCCTTATTGCTTATCTCAGTGCTGCCCACCTGCTGCAGACAGCAAAGCTGACCACAGCTATTTTACAAGCCTCTTTTTAAGGTTGTTTAAAGGCGAACTCCAGCTGCAACTCCCAGCACAGTCTTTCTGAAATGTTGCATATAAAAGGGATTATTTAGGAAACCTGAAAGAGCCCTCAGAAACTGAACATAAAGGCCCCAAATCCTTCCCCAAACACCAATACTGCAGAACATGTAAGAAAGAAATCTTGGACTCTCACTCTGGAGAAAGAGTTGCTGAAAACCATGTAAACTGCATTTCTGATTGACGAAATGCTGATGTTTGTACTGCTCCCAAGTATAAGGCAGCAATGTCTTCATGCTAAAAACGCAGAACTTAAAACTCTAATCTTGGCAGATAACAGGATAAGGGGACCACACCCTCAAAGAATATAAATCAGCAAAGCTTGTGGGCAACGGCTTTCAGGTCTGCATATATTTGCAGGCACAACCTCAACTCCAGAACTGTGCTTGTCCCCTCTTCTGCTGGGCTGAATCCACAGGCAGCGAGGCGTAGGTCTGAGAACACCGTTCTTACCCTCCCTGCCTCACACGAGCATCTGACCTGGCAGAAGGCAGTCACTACAAGAGTTCTCCCATAATATTAGCATGAAGGAGCTGCAATTCCATATTTTGGCAATACATCCTGCCTAGTACAAACGTCTGGTCTGCATCAGAACAATGCAGAAAAAAGAAGCTTGGCTCCTAAATCAGACTTCAGCTCAGCAGTAGTCAGACCGTGTAAGCCCCAAAAGGCTCCGCAGCCAAGACCAGGGAAATATGGTTTTTTGTATCTGCTCAGATGCTCAGACTTCTAAATTAAAGAACGTACTTGTGCATCAGCCATGGTGGAACTACACAAGAAGTGCTTTTCACTGCAGTTTTTAATAGTAACAGTGACTCAAAAGGAGCGGGGGAAAAAGTTTAAAACAAACAAACGAAATAAGTAAAGAGAGAGACCTGTAGTCAAGACCTTAGAAATTATATGGAAAACATATTTCTGAAGTAACACATTTCTTATAATTCTAGGCAGCTGAGAATGACTTTCGAGGAAGGTGTTTACATAGTGTCCACGTGGAAATGCCAGCTACCCAAATCGAACTGTTCGGGGCTGAAGCTTATGCACTTGTTATTACCCATTTCTGTCTTAAAATATCAATTAAATACCATTCTTATTTAGCAAAGAATCATTTACTCTCACAACCAGCAAGCAGAAACTGGCAACTACACCGTACACCTGTTATTATGCATTACAATGAAATTAAAGTATTTAGAGAATTTGGCAAGTCCACGCTGCTGAAACTATGCCGGTGGTTCTAAAAGCAAACGTGCAGACTGAATGCTACTCCTGCCCGCTAGGCAAATACGGCTGCGCAAAGAACTCCTGGGCTGGCAGCTGGCCTTTCAAGACGAGTATCCAAAACATGCCCTCTGTGACACCTGCTCAGGTGGCACTGGCGCCGGGCTCCAGCGGTACAGAGGGAGCAGCAGAAAAGGGGCCCAGGAATGGCCCCTCGCAAGCACTGACCTTGGTGGGGGAAGTGCACAGCACTATTTATTCAGGTGCAATAATACAAATCCTTGTGGGTTGGTCCGCAATGATAAAACAAAGAGGATTCCAAAGAATGCGCTCCCTGTGTGACTTCCCAAGCCCCACTGTAAGCACACCATGTTTGCAATATGCAGTGACAGCCAGAAGCAAAATTATTGTTGTTTGGGGCCAGATTACAGAGCACGAGCAGCTTTTCAAACTGGAAAAGTTTTACGGTGCTGCAAGGTGTAACCGGGACATGGGGAATAAGACAGGGACGTGGTGGAGATACACTTTTTCTCCCCCACACACTCATTTCAGCTGTCCCAAGCTTTTCATGTGAAAATAAACAGGACAAGCCTGCAATAAAAGGCAATTTATGTGTCGTAGCTGTCCAGGGAGCTGGAGGCATCCCAGCACGGTCAGGGAACAGAGCTTGTGTCATTAATCACTGTTTTTGTTTAAGATGAGAGAATTTACGCTCACTATGAAACACCACGAGCAGAGGTGGAAATTGGAACGCTCTAATTTACAGAAAGGCTTTCCTAACCGCGAACAACAGAAAGTAGAGCAGACACCTCGGCGTCAACAACACATAATCAGGGAAAATGAGTCCGTACGTGGGCTGCGTTCCCGGAGGCTTCGGAGATACGCACGCCCGGGGCCACCTTTACGCAATCGATCGCTCCTGCGGTACTGGCATGACCGCGGGACTGCGGCTCACAATGTTAATCAGGTTACTTTAACCTCATTCATGTGTCCAATAACATCCTTTCAAAAGCAGTGTTTTGAAAATAAAATGTCTGAAGGACCTGTGACTTCTCAACAACACACTGGCTGTTTCATAACGAATACAGAAATGGAACCATCACTGACAGTTTCCAGGGGGACTTAAATTCAGCAATCTTAGGCAATCAGGCACACGCTGGAGGCAGGTAAGCTGCTGCACTACACCTGGCCTATTTCAGGGGCACAGAGAGGGACAAGGAGAGCTGAGGCCGAGATCAAGTCAACGAGGCCCTCTGATAGTGCTGTTTATAAAGGAGGTCCATTTCCCATGGGGTAGCACTCTCCACATGCAATTCAGCTACAGGTACACAGACAGTGTATCTCTAACACGGCAGCCCCTCTTCTGCACCAGCTGCCCCGCTCACACCTGTGCCTGTTACCCTCCCTGCTCCGGTGCCGGCAGAGCTGCCTCTGAGCCACTGGAAGAAGCGGGGCAGCAGAGCAGGGACTATCTCGCCCACAGACGGGCTCCCTGTGCCAGCGCCTCTCCGCACAGCGAACACTGCTGACTCGCGGGGGCGAGACCCGCCTCAGCCAATAACCTCCTGCGCTTCGAGACTAATTTGGCTGCTCCAGAAAGTTTTCCTCAAGTGTGACAGTATCAAAGGGGTTTCAATGGAGGAAGGAAATAGAAGGAAGTAATACTTTGAGCAAAACTGAAACAAAAAATTCAAGCACAAGAATACATAGCTGCCTAAATGCTCCAGTAAATAAAGACTGACCAAAAACTCCCTCCAGTCCCACAAAGGCCATCATTTCACTGTGGTTTAACGAACTTTGGGCTGACACACATCTGGTTCAAATTAACACCTGCATACCTCAGTTATTAAATATAAACCAGAGCTCTCCACATGACCTGCAGAGTCCTTGTTCACAAGAAGATATCCAACAGCATCATGTCTTGCCTTATCAGATGTGTGTGGTATGACATAATGAAGGCTGCGCTGCAGTGTGGCCGGCACCGCTTCAGTTCCCAAGCGCTGGGTCATGTTTCCCATTGTGCCATTTTAACGTGGACGCTACGGACTCGGTGGCTAATGGATGGAGTCCTGGAATTTTACCTCAGATCCTTCAATTTTAACTTAAGTCTGATGAACTAAACATACTCTCTAGGGAAAAATGCGTCTGTCAAAACCACCGCTTGTAGCATATGGCCAAGCTGAGAGGTATGCACCAGCCATTTCCATCTTGATTTGTTGCACCCAGCTTTAAGTGTCTGCAATGCAAACTGGATTTCAAATGAAAAGTTGCAGTTCTAGATATTTTTCCAAAACTGCGCTTGGGGATTTAGATAAGAAAGGCAAATTGTTTTACTGTTAAAGCGTACATCTTGGTATTAGGGAGACTCGGTTTCCACTTTTGACTCCCCCATGTACCGCGTGGGCAAACACAACTCCTTTACCGTTGTCTCCGCAACCCACCCCAACCCGATGTACCAGTGCTCTTGGAGACAGAGGACTTGCACCAGCTGACAGAAAACTGGTCATTTCTTACTGCTTTCATATTCAAACCACAGTCAACAGCCGTAGTCCCTACCAACTGTCAGCAGGTTCGAGAACTTGGGGAACTTCTGCAAGTGATGTACCCATTACCCGTGTCCCAAGACTCCTCGTGCTGCCTTTGGGCACTGCACAGGTTCTGCCTTCTGCAGGCCTTTAAATATCGAGTGAAAACCCATTGACCCATAAGAAAAAGGACCTTCACCGAAAAAAAGTTTTATGAGAAAGGGGAAAAAAAGCGGGGAGCTTGTAACTGCGTACTTTTTGTTCAGTATCACAGAAATCATTGGGGAAATAACATACAGGAACACAACAAAGCATATATTTATACATTTAGCTGCCTGTTAAGGCATTGAGTGAGTCTTGTCAATAACTCTCCATTTCCCTACACTTCTCCAACCGTTTGAGAGGCTGCTGCCTAGTAGATTTGCCTAAAGACCAACTGTATTTCTCACAAGAGAGCTGTGACAGTACATTTCTAGCACAGAGATGCCTCCCTGCGGTCTAAAGTCCTTCCAGCGACCACCCCAAGCACAAAGTAATTGGGAAAGACTTCCTAACAACCCACAGGAACCTGAGTGACTGTCCATAGTTTGGGTCACATCTTAAGCTGATACTTGGGCCCCCTTGCCATGTTGTGAACTCATTTCCGCTCCGATCTGAGCGTCTTTCGTGCCTCAATGCAGGCTTGAGTTATCAAAACTGACCTAACAAAACCTTTGGGTCTAGTTTTCATGTATTTCATGAGATTGATGTTCTGGTATAAAGCCCTGATTAACAACAAGTCGAAGAAGCTTGGTACCGAACTCTCATCCGTGAGTTCCCTCAGATCTGCTCACATTGATGCTTAAATGCAATTCTGAATAACAACATTTTTTTACTACTTACTATAGCCTATGGCAAACAGCTCTTCGAGATATGCCCCGGGGAGCTCCGGGCAGTAATCACACTCAAAGGGCAGTTGGTGTCAAACTGCAAGATGAATTTGTTCTGCACTTGCCCAAAGACCGCAGAAAAGAAAACTTCCGAGTGCAAACACCAAGACACGAAAGGAGATTAGATTAAATTTCTCCCTCTTCATCTCCACAGAGCATTGGCCAGTAAATACTCTAACTGCTGCCGGACAATGTGCTGCAGCTGTTTGTTAGGGCAAACAAAAGGAAATCATTAAAGATAGAAACTTCCAGCCACTTGACTTCCACACCAAAATAGAAGCGAGCGCACACATCCGTGACATGATTTCACACTCATGAGTGAACTGCAGAGTGTGGTCTTGCCTTACTCCGCAAACGAGCATTTTTCTGCACCGTAACAGAGAGCTTTCCAGTTCCACCCTCCTGGGCTCCCATGCTTACACATCCAGTAGCTACAATTTACATAACTGCAATTTCATTTCGCAAGTACTGTTGAAGTCTTTCTATGCCTCATTTTCTCAACAGCTGTTTCTTGGAGTTCAAATCTTCATTAATTATTTCAAACATTTAATGGAAAAAATGAAAACCATACTTGATACAATTATTACACATGCAAAAAAAAAAGAAAAAATTCTCATGGTTTAGGAGATGGGGGCGCTAAAGGTTTTTAGTGTAGGGTTTTCTCCCCCTTTTGTTCTCCTTTTCTCTTTAAGAACAGCACATGCAAAACATTTGTGAAGCCAATGCAGCTGCAGGGTCCGCTCACCAGACCAGGACTGTCTACTCAGTATCCTTTCTAGCTTTTTATAGATACAACTTAAAAACATCATGAAATTTATTTCCTGTAATAATGATCCCCAAATATTTTCTTTAAAAGTTGACGCTTCAGCAAAACTCTCCCAAGAATGTGGAGTTACGCTTTTACATTGTGTTAGCACAGTCCTTCCTTCCCCACTTCCTTCATTGTTCCCCCTCAGACGCTCTTTGGTGTTTTATTTCACCAGCTGAGGTCTGAGGTTTACAAGGCCAGGCTGGCACCACCGTACTTGTACCACAGCTTACTGGGAATTGGCACACCCCACACCAGAGAAACGCTCCAACAGACAGAAAAAAATACAGGGTCAGGAGTTCTTCCCCTAAATTTCCCTTTCTTTCACAACAGTAAATTTCTGGCTGAGCTTAAATCACAACAGTGTGGTAAACAAAGAGCCCTGTTCAGAGGCGTATTCTTTGATCCCCACGCACCGGGACAGATGTGCAAACAGCCTGCCACCATCCACTATTAAGCAGGCAAAACTGTCTGCGAGAATACTGCACAACAATACCTGTCAGCTCGCGCTACTCCAAACATGGAAACGTACATAAAACACAAGCCCAGGAAATTGTGTGGCCTGCTGTTCTGCTACGATGACATTTCCATTCCATTAATTCCACTCCCCTATGTAAAATTCACAGAATATTCTGAGTTGGACGGGATCCACCAGGATTCTCAAGTTCAGCTCTTAAGTGAATGGTCCATAACTGGATCGAACTCACAGCCCTGATGTTATTAGCACCACGGTTTACATGAATAAACTCTCAAAGCCTGGAAAAGTCAATACTATGAACTTGTACAGAAAATTACATTAATGGGAACACATTCCGTGACACACAACGGTGTTTTGTCACTGTTTGAATTCCACGTTCTTCCCGTTTCCTTTGCTTAATGAGTAGGCTAAGCTACAGGATCTCTGCAACAGGATAAAGTGGACACTCCGAACACAACAAGCTGTGCTGACGGGGAATGCCAGACAAACTTCGGAAAAAAGTTTTACCTTTCTTTTTTTAATACCAGCTACTACTGAAGTAAACAGCTCTTCCATAACGCACAGAAAAACATACACGGAAAACATACAGTTCTGAACTTCTGAACAACTTGTTCTCCAGTCTTCAGCTGCACAAAGACACAGTCAGAGGCAGGCACACACCAGGCTGTTACAAGCCTGATGGGGAGAACACAATGCATTTAAACCACATTCACTGTCCAAACATCTCAAGCTGATGTCAAAGCAAGTCCTGTCACCGTGTTTGTCACGCACTGGCCATTCCGCTCCCCTGCATCAAGTGAACCTCCACGCAGCCCTGAACTCTGTGGAATGTTCCTGCCCCCTCTTGTCAACGCTTCATTACTGCCACACGCAGCTCTAGTTCCGCAGACAATTTTATGGATGGTCTGCTTGAGGCCCAGGGTGCCTCTAGTGCAGCTTGGCTGATCTCCAGCTTTACGTCAGAACCTGATGGGTCAAATATATTCTGAACCATTAAAATAAAAAGTCCAACTGACTTAAGTGAATTCAGAGTCTCTGTTTCCAAAAGTGCCTTACAAGATTTAGTCGGTGCTCACCAACCTTCCCTTCTGTCTTTGGGGCCCACATCAAGGGCCTGCGATATTGTTCATTTGTCACATCCTCAGCACCAATGTTCAGGAACAGCCATCAGTCAGAATATCTATCAATGACAGCACCATAGCAAAGAAAAAAGGGAGACAGTGCTCACCCTGTAAAGGGAGGGCAGCAAACAGCTAATGACTTGAAAAGATCAAAAGGTTTAATTTAGTTCAAGACCATACTTAAGCCTACAGAAGGCAAGGGAGAAATTTCATTAAATGAAGTTGGATCAACTGAAGGGACCTGACAAAAGCAAGCTGACATGTTATGGAAGTCACCCATGCTCCATGGTCCTGCCCAAGAACCAGAGTCACTACAACATCCAGCGCCAGCCCCACCAAAAGGGCAGGAGCCCATTCCAAATGGGGCCCTGTCCAGCTGGGACAGGTCCTTTCCCTTGCCCTTTGCAGCACTACAAATAACTGTAGCAGAACACTTGTTACACTCCGGTCCCTTACTCATTTACAAGGTTTCAGCTGTCTGCGCTGGAAGGCAGTGAGTTTTCATCACACCATGTACTGAGTCAGCCTTGTTTAAAGGCACGGTGGGAGTTTTCCTGGAGATGAGCCACAGGCAGCCAAAGGATGAGGCAGCCTCCTAAGTCACATCCCCTCCCTACAAACCAGCAATGTGCTCCCTCACCTGCCATCCGTAAGCACACTCACCCAGATGGTCACATAGAGATCGGGCCGTGCTCCCACCTACACATACTTCTCTCTGAATTTGTACTTCAGTGTGCAAAGCTTTACTCTGGTGAAACCAGAGGCATTCAGCATACTTTGGAAAATGTTACTATTTAAAGAACATCCGGTGATCTTTTGCTGTACTGAGGTTTCATCC
>JAOXXN010000364.1:124946-140832 GCA_026770055.1 Myrmophylax atrothorax
GGAGTTGGCCCAAGGGTTGGACTTGATGATCTGGGAGGTCTTTTCCAACCCAATCCATTCTATGATTCTGTGATTCTATGAGGTGCTGGAATTTGCCCAGAGAAGGGCAGTGGAGCTGGGGAAGGGTCTGAGGAGCACAAGTCTGATGGGGAGCAGCTGAGGGAGCTGCCTAGGTACTGGTGCTGAGCAGTGTGTGTGCAGCACTGGGGCATTCTTGCCCGCTCTGTTCCAAGCAGTGAAAGCCTCTGCCATGCCCTCCTGCCCCTTGTGAGGGTTTGCCAGCTGCTGGTACTGGGCAGCAAGTGGAGAAGCCAGACCAGGGTGAGGTACAGGGGTCAGCAGGTCCTGGAGTCCCAGCACAGCTCGGGGAGCTCTGACCTAAATAAGGGCTTTGCTTGTCTGTCAGACACAGGAGAAATCACTCCTGGGGGGGAAATCTCATTCAGAGGATGGGAAAGGGAGGATTATGGTTTGTCATCTGCTTCGACATTCAGTATTGTAAATAATAATAATAATAAAAAAGGTTATGATCCACCAGTCCCTTCATGGGGAGGTTTTTGCCAGAGCACCTCGTCTGTGCCTCGCTGTGTCACGGGCGAAGCAGATTTTTCTCCTGAGTCACTGCCAAGTGGGGCAGAAGGGAATTTTAAGGCTGCAGGGCACCCGGGAGGGCTGTGGAGCTGGTGCCTTTCCATGTCCCCGTCCTGCCAGCACCCTTTGAGCAGCTCTTCGCAGCACTGACAGGTGTGGTGGTTTGCATAAACACAATTACCCCCAGCTAAATGACTCCATAAACAACCACCTGTAATTTATGGGGGATGCAGGGTCCTGCTGCCTTGGGTGAAATGCAAGTGGATGGGCAAAACCACGTGCTGGTGACCCCAGTTCAGCTCAGGACTGCACCCCCAGTGCAAATTAATGAAGAGACGTTAGTTTGATTTGGTACAGAGCTGGAAGGGGATGCCCTGAGCATCCATCCAGTGGCTGCAAGTGAAGTCCTCTGAGTTTTCTTTTCTGCAAGAGTCTCTTTAAATGATCTCTGTGGAGTGATCTTTAATACTAGTTAAAAAAAAAAAAGGGAAAAGAAAATTACATCCAGAGTGTGTGATATGACCCCTTTTAATTTAAAGTACAGCTTGTACTTTCCTCTTACTTGGGAAGAGCACAGTTAGGGGGGAACTTTAATTTTAGTAACAGCCTGTGAGAGCTGGGGATAGTTATTGGACTGTTTCAGTGTAATCTCCTTCACCATTCATATGCTGTATGTGTAAATACAAATATTCTTGTGAAACCAGGGCTGAAGCTAATGCTGTTTTTTCTTTTGTATGCATTTTTTTTCCTCTTCAAAAGCATCCAGCAATACTGGACCGCTGAACAATTTAGAATGAGGTTGGCAATAAGCCCACTGTGAAGGGGGAAAGGTGGAAGTGTGCTTGCTTCACAGAGAAAAATACACAGAGATTTGTCCCAATTTCCACCTTGTTCTACTTGGCATTTGTGTGTTGACCTTTGAGTTTTTGACAAACCACTGTCCCTGGTTTCTACTGAAATCTTAAGATTTTGCTTAACCAGTGTGGAAGAGTCTGTGTACTGAGATACTGTATCTTAATCTTTATTAATGAATTCCTACCTGCGAGGTGGTTTGTGCTATTGTGTTTCCAGCATTGTGGGTTTTCTGCTGTGCCCTCCCTCTCTATCTGCAGTTTGTTGGAATGATGCCCCTGTAAAAATGCCCTTGACTCAGGAGCAATGAAAACTTCCCAGGGTCAGCTGTGAGCATTGCCATTCCTGAAATAACTTGGGGGATTAAAAACCAATCATAATAAAGATGGATTTTGCTGATTTCCAGGCTGCCATAAAGACTTGAAACCACCAGACAGCCCAGACTAAACCGAGATAGCAAATTTTTAGTATTTTTTGCATGATAAAAGATTATACAGTTTTCTTACTGTAATGAAAATGATACTCTCTTCACACATTTGCAACTCCTTCTGTGCAGACCAGCATTCCTTCACGGAGCATCCACCAAGCACATTGCCCAGAGCTTGCTGGGAGTGCTTTGGGCCAGCACCAAGGGCTTCAAAACAGTAAAACAAGACCTGCCTCTTCCAATTTAATGTTGGTTTTAATCTGCATCCTCAGCAGCAGACTGCTAGAATATAAATCAAATCAGGAGGTGGGGGTTGAATTATTAAGCTTCTGGTTAATCTGTGTGGAATAAAGCAAGAGGCTTCCAGAGCTTTATTGGGGATCTGGTTTAAAAAGACACAAAGCAAACCAGAATTTTGTTTTGTTTTGTTTTTATTTTTTTTCTTGAGAGGCTGGGCATGTGGATCTATTTTGAGTTAATTTTAACACATCATTTAAAGGCATCCTTGAGGGTTGAAGAAAATCCTTTTTTTTAAAAAAAAGAAAATGGATGGGAATGCTGTAGTGTTGGGATAAGTGGTTTCCCCAGGATGGTGTCTGCTGAGCCTAAAATCAAGTTAATCCTTTGTTCCCAGTGCTTTCAGATGGATCCCCCTGCCTTTTTCCTTTATAACAAGCTCCTCCAGAAGACCGAGAGGCTGTTAAAACTCGTGAAGCCACGACATGGCGTATGGAGTGGTGTAATTGTGTTAGAGGTGTGAATGTGGAAGTAGTGGCTCATTCACAGGGATGTTCTCTGGATGGGTCCATAGTTTTGGTGACCTGGTGGCTCTACTTTGTGTGGGTTTATTTGTCAAATATGTGGTGTGTGAGGCTGCTTTGGAGGAGCAGGTTGGAGGCAAAGAATGCAGGCAGGGTGAGCGTGGTGCTGCAGGTGCCCCCACCGTGGGCTGCCTCCAAGCCTCTCAGGTTTTAATTAAAGCTCTCCTTACAAAGATGTAAGAATGACAAAGTGCTTTTATTCTAGTGCTGTATGGCTTGACATATTTGGGATTTATTGTGTCAAAGGGAAGGCTTGGGTGGGGGTTTGTATAGCAGCCTGCCCTGCCTGGAGGGCTGAGCACTTGTGTCTCTGCTGGAGCACAGCAAGGAGGGGAGGATGGTGAAAAAGCAAAGTAAATGGTGTTCTTTGTGTATGTGTATGTGCATGCACGAGAGGGCAGCATTATAGATGCTTGGGGAAATGCATTCACAGCAGCCTGTTCCAACAGCCCATGGCTGTTCATCAGGACGGGAAGCACTCGGTGCATGGAGTGCTTGATGGCGTTTGGGATCTCCCAGGCAGAGAATGAGTTACCCCCAGGTCTTCTGAGACCTTGCAAACATCTCTGTCCCGTTGCCTCCTGTACTACATCACCCCTTGCATGTGTGTGTATACACAGTCTTGGAAAATCAGTTTTATTATTACAACTTTGTGGTTTTGTCATCAGGATGGCTGATGAGATGTGAAGTCTCCCACCAGGTTGTGGGCAGGGGATGCAGAGAGCTGCCACCCTCCACCAGGGCTTTCTGTCACACCTGGGAGTTGCATGGTTCCTGGCCATGGTTGGTTATGATGAACTGCTGAGAGTGACCAATGTGACCTGTCACTGCTGCTGGAGGAGCACCCAAATTTAATTCACCAAAGCGTTCACAAACACCGCCGTGGTTTTTGGGTTGCTTTGGGGTCAGCGTGTCTCTGTCTGTACCTGCCTGTCCAGGCAGATCCAGGGCTCAGCCCAGCCCTCTGTGCAGGTAGAGACTGTGCAAGGTTGCCAAGACCAGCAGCATCTTGTTTTTGAAGCTGCCTTGAGCTGGGTACATCCTGATCCTCGACTATTTTGGGCATTTCTAGAGCATGTCTGAATCTCTCTTCTCCAGGAGAGAGCTGGCAGTGGCTGAATCCACAGTGGTGGGGATGAAAGGGCAGAGAAGGTGCTTTGCAGGGGGATGGGAGGTGCAGAAATGGTCTGTAGAGCACTTCTGTAGTCTTGGGACCTGGAGAAACCGGTGAGCAAAGCTGAGTGGTGCAGCGTCATCTCCACAGCTGCACCTACTTCTGCTTTCAAGGGCCAGGCAAAGGTGGGGCTCCTGGCCATGCTACAAGGATGTGTCAACTGTTTGCTGGGGGGCACAAGGGAAATTGCTTTGGGGTCCTGAACCAGCGCCTTCCTCATTGCAGCCTCCTTTCCTTATTGTGGGGAGACTGCTGGAGGCTCGTGGGTTGCTGGAGCTGCTGTGCTGAGAGAAAAAAAAAGCCCAGTTTTTTATTTATTTATTCATTCCCTTCATGATAAAACTGCTGTTCTGGCAATACAATTGTGTAGCTCCAATAACATCTAAAGGTTCCTGCTGCTGTAGCTATTGAGCAGCTCTAAAAATAATTGCATGTGGTACTTATGAAAATCTCTTTCTTTTCAGCTGCAGAGTGGGCTGCCCGATGGTGGCCACTGCTGTTTTAGCTCATGGGTTGGCACAAAATGTTACTTGGCCATCAGGTGCTGGGTTTTTTGTAAGATGCGGGTTAAAACCATCTTTGTTGCTACAGTGCTGCTGTCACTTGGATTTGCTGGAATTTCCTCCAGCTCCTTGTGTTTTGAGTAAGAATAAGTTTATATAGTTCTTATTTCAATCAACAGGAAGAGTAGGGGGGGAGACAGGCCCACAAAATGCCAATAAATCAGTGATTATTGAGGGGTTCCCACTGACTTTGTGCTGCCTGTCTGGGGCCAGCATCAGGCTGGCTTTGTGAGTCCATGGCCAGCAACCACAGCCTGATCCAAGATGCAAAGGTGAAGCAATTTTGAGTTCCTTGTTCTCAGGACCTTGCCCTGGCATCCCTGTGAGCAGAAAAAGGTGGATGTGGAGGGTGAGGGAAGCCCGTGGTGGGTCTGCAGCCTGTTTGTCCCAGCTTCCAGGAAAGTTCTGGAGGTCTCTGCACAGCAGTGGCTACTTGCTGAGCATGAGGGGATGCTTTTGTGCAGCCTAAGCACAATATTTATCTCTGCACCATAGAAGCAATTAAATCTCGTTAGCAGGGGGTGCTGTGGACCAGAGTAAAGCCATGATCTCCTTACATGTGAGCAGTGCCGCTCGCTCTTGGGTCTTGTCCCTTCATGGACACTTTGGCAAGACTGTGCAGGTCTGCCTTAGGGATGTAGGTGGCCAAAAATCTTCGATGTTGCATTTTCCTGGAGCCCTGAATCCTGTCTGCAGGTTTGCCTCCTGCTGAAGGAGCTGGCTTTGTTGTTGTCTTTTGCCTGCCTTGCTCCATGGCAGTGGGTTTGGGCTGGCTCTGTGGGGAACCAAACTGCAAAATAAATACTCTTTGGTGTATAGTCTGCTTGGGCTGGATTGTGTTAGCTCATAAAAGCTTCTGGAAGGTTGTTTTTTCCCAGGGTAATTAAATTCCACCTTTACCTGAAGGCTCTGCCCTGCTTTGTTAGATTAGTAACAAGCCAGTGTGCACCTCACACCTGAGAAGCTTGGTTGAAAACCAGACTTCTGGTTTATAATTTATCCCAAAAACTAAAACTGGAACTTTTTTTTTTTACTGAAATAATTGGTTTAGCTGCACTGACTTTACAATGAGCATCGGATGTATTAATAGAGAATTAATTTATTTCTCATTTAATTTCCTGAGGTTTTGTCTTGTTTAAACTTTTTTCTCTTTTTTTCTCCCCCTCTGCAGTACACGAGGGTTTGGATTCCTGACCCTGATGAAGTTTGGAGATCAGCAGAAGTTATCAAGGATTACAAAGAGGGAGATAAAAGCCTGCAGCTGAAACTTGAAGATGAAACTGTAAGCTTTTGAACCTCGTTATTCTTTTTAGTAATTTAAAGCTTCAAATTAATGTGTGAGGAAACCTAAGCCATCTCATAGTTTCTGTGAAGTAGTTTAAAATGTGATTTATTGCCTTAACACTTCCAGATTGTCCCTGCCTGTTCTGTCCCCAGACACTTGTGTGAAAGTAGGTTGTGAGAAAAGTCCTTGACCTCCATCATCTCTTTTCATCTCCTGGCAAACTTGTAGTAGTCTGTGATACCAGGATGTATTTTTTTTTAATAGCAGCAGTATGTTAGAAGTACCAGTTTGTGCTCTTTGCTGCTGAACAAACTGTGAAGAGCACGGCTGGTGGCATCCACTAAACCTGGGGTACCGATGGAAGAATCACACAGAGCACAGGAGTTACTGCTGTGCAACAGCTTTATCCACGCCTTTATTTTTCTCTTTAGGTGTAACCTCATGTAAAAACCATTTTTACTTCCATTTTATTTTTAAACAAATAGCTTTAAAAGACAAAAACACAAAACTCATTTAAATGTAGATGTTTTGTAGCAAAAGCGCTGCTTCCAAATGCACAAGCAGCCAACAATGAATCATTCCCAAAGCAGGATGGAGGCTGGGGAAAAGCAGCTGCTTTCTGTCCTGCACAAAAAGCTCTTGGAGTGGGACTTTGGGTGACAGCAGGGAATTGCAGATGAAGTTAACTATGGCATTTGCATCAGCTGCAAATTTCGGTCATTTATGGGAAGGGAGCAGCCGTGCTATATACCCACCATGAGGTGGCTGCTGTAGCAGGAAGAATAAATACATTTTTCATGAAGAATTTCTCCTAAACCAGCTTTCTCCACAGGGCAGGTAGGGTTTCCTCTGTTGTCTGGAGGGTAATCTGCTCTGTTGCTTAAAAGAGTTAATAGAGACCACTTAATCCAAGTTGAACATGGTCCAAGGGAGGCAAGTAATTCACATCCACTCTCAGCCAACCATTTCCACACTGTGGGGGATATTTTCACCATATTGCTTTGTGGGAAGATGGAGAACAGGAATGAGACATGGTTGATGAGGCTGTTCAACAGAACAATTTTTCTTTCTTAGCAGCACAAGTACAGACTGTTGGTCTGTGAATGTGCCAGGTTTGCAAAGAAAGTCACTGATGTGGGAATCTGTATCCAGTGCTTGGTGTTGTGGCTTTTTCCTGGCTCAGCCTTGGCTGCTTTTGTTCTCCCCAGTTTGCTCTTCCAGCACAGAGCAGCTTTTTGAGTGGGGTAAAGGATGGATGGTCCTACTCTTAGAGGTGCTTTTTCTACCCTCCATGTTGATAAATCTGCATGAGGAGATGCACAGATGTCACCCCACTATCCCTTGGAAGTACCAGACAGAGAATTATCATAGAACCGTGGAGTAGTTTCGGTTGGAAGGGACCTTCAAGATCATCCAGTTCCACTCCCTGCCGTGGACAGGGGCACCTTCCAATAGCCCAGGCTGCTCCAAGCCCTGTCCAGCCTGGCCTTGGACACTTCCAGGGATCCAGGGGCAGCCACAGCTTCTCTGTCCGACCTGTGCCAGGGCCTGCCCACTCTCACAGCCACCAATTCCTTCCCAATATCCCATCTAACCCTGCCCTCTGGCCCTGGGAAGCCATTTCCTGTGTCCTGTCCCTCCATGCCTTGTCCCCAGTCCCTTTCCAGCTCTCCTGGAGCCCCTTTAGGCCCTGGCAGGGGCTCTCAGGTGTTCCTGGAGCCTTCTCCAGGTGAGCCCCCAAGCTCTTCCAGCCTGGCTCCAGAGCAGAGGGGCTCCAGCTGTGGAGCATCTCTGTGGCTTTCTCTGTTATCACTCCAGCAGCTCCGTGTCCTGATGATGATGGGAGCCCCAGAGCTGGTCACAGGTTGGTGCCTGGGTACAGGTGGGTGCCCATCTCATCCCCAGCAGCTCCTTCCCACCTATTGTACTCGGGCTGCCAAAGTACATCTGCTTATGTTTCTGAGTGCTAGAACCTCCATCCCTCCTTTCTGCTTGAGCTCCCTCGCAGTTTTTGTACTTTGGGGGCATTTTGGTTTTCCTCTCTTTAGTCTGGATCTTTCCATGGAAACCAAAGGGGCTAAGAAGTCCTGCGAACTCTAATCTTCTTGTGCAGCTGATTTGAGGATCAGCAACATTAAAGTACAAAGAGACAAAAGGATTTCTAGGTGCTGTAGGTCGTAGCTTAATAAGGGTGTCACTGTCATGGTGAAACATGGAGTATCTCATTTTAATGTTGTACAAGAGACCCAAGGTCTCTGGGGGCACCCAGTGATGCTTTTCTGTATGAAACCCTGCTTGGATTGAGTCATGTTGGACTGAAAAGCTTTAGGAAGGGGAGGGAACACTCATGTCCATCAGATTGGAGATACCCAGTGTACATATCTTGAGGGGATTCAAAGCTGTTGAAAGCCTTTTGTTCCTGACAGCCAACATGCATTACCCAACAGTTTAGTGCTTGTCTTTTGTCCTTGTGCTTTAAGTGAATTTTCATGGCTTTTGTGGTTTCTGGCTCTGCTTTGTATGCAAGAGTACTCCCTCTGAATGAAGAGCTGACTTTTAAATATCAACAAGGCATCCCTGGTGTGTTTGCCATTAAGATGTGAGACTGAGTGCAAACTCTTGAAAATTGGCATTGACAACATGGAATTGGAGAATAAAACCAGCCTGAGGTTGTCAGATGGGCTGAAAGACCCTGTCCTTGTGCGCTTGGGTCAGATTTCCTTATGCTGTTTGCTCAGGCAATGTTCCAGTGCCAGTGTAGTGGTACTGGTGCCCTTGTGCTTGCAAAGTGGGATTCTTCTCTTCTATTAGTACTTGAGCATCAGAACACCTTCCTGAGACACCTTGTGGGAAGCAACATCACAGGAAGAATTTTTCCTCCACAGTGAAAAAAAAATGAGAGTTTTTCTTTAGTTGGTGACTCTGCTCCTCACTTGGGGATGACTCAAAAACAGCATAAGGCTGGCCATATGGTATCTTCAGCAGCTCCTCAGACACTGAAGCAGCAGGGGCTCCACAATTCTCCATGTCCTCTCTGCCTGAAGGGGTGTCAGGGTTTGGGTATAAATGTAACTTGAATTAGAAATTAGTTGAGAAATCACTCTGATGGTAAGAACGTGGTCTAGTTTGAAATGAGGCTTCTTTTCATAGAGCATGAAGATACTTAGAAAACCACAGTTTGATCTGATCTGTGTGGTGCCTGTTACTGCTCAGAGCTGGCTAAAGGCTGTTTGCCCCAAGGCTGGTCTGAAAACAACTCAGATATGCTCAGGTTGGTGCTTGTGGAACTTCAGTGTCCTCCAGGACCTCGTGTTAACCACCTCAAAGCCATTTACCAGAGGGCTGACCTGTCACCTGGTAGTGTGTCATCCAGGTCCCCATAGCTTTTAAATTCATTTAGAGCAGGATGTGTAAGTATTTTATAGTATCAGGATGGACTTACTCTCGGATAAGTTATAAGACATTAAAGGAGCTGTTGTTTTTTGTGTTCTCAAGTTCCTCGTGTGTGTCTCTTCAGCTCTACGAGTATCCCATTGGCCTCCAAGGAAATGACCTGCCTTTCCTACGCAATCCAGATATCCTGGTGGGAGAGAATGACCTGACAGTCCTCAGCTACCTGCATGAGCCTGCAGTCCTGCACAACCTCAAAGTCAGGTTCCTGGAGTCCAACCACATCTACACATATTGTGGTGAGTGTCCAGGCCACACGTTCAGCTCCTGGAAAACTGTGGGTCCTCAGAGAAACCCCTTGGGACCCACTCCAGTATTAGGAAAGTCTGGGTACTGTGATTTTGGAATGGGTGGGAGACACAGGTGTGTGCCAACAGGCTTTAGTTTGTAAAACCAGAGGTGGTTTTTGAGGGTTGGTGCGCTGTGAACTCCCTGAGCTCATGGTCCAGTTGGTCCAGTTCCACAGCAGCTGGTGTTTCCAACAGCTCTCAGTGGGAACATCTTATCAGATGAGTTTGAGGCCACCTTTGCATGTGCTTGGCAGCCTCTACAGGGAAAATGTAGGATACAGCAAACCACCAAAGAACAGCAGTGTGCCAGAGTGATCCAACTGAGAAATGTTCATAGCGGGTTCTCCTCCTGAAAGACGGCGAAAAACCTTCTTATGCTGTTACATCCTTCCTTTTGTTCATGGTTTTGGGCATCATCTAACCCTTGAATTCAAAGTGAAAGGAGGGCAGGTGAACTTGGGTTTATCATTTTTGGGGAGTGTGGCTTGCCAGAGCTGTTCAGGACAACAGTTACCTGTGAATGGATAACAACCAGTGGCGACTTCAAAATTTTTTTTAAAAAAGAGAGAAGGTAATTTGCAAAATCCCAGCACAGTTTGGGTTGGAAGGGACCTTAAAGCTCAGCCAGTTCCATTCCATTACCTTCCACACCTTCCATTAGCCCAGGTTGCTTCAAGCCCCATCCAACCTGTCCTTGAACACCTCCAGGGATGGGGCAGCCACAGCTTCTCTGCCCAGCCTGTGCCAGGGCCTCACTACTGTCACAGCCAGAAATTCCTTCCCAATATCCCATTAACCCTGCTCTCTGTCAGTTTGAAGCTATTCCCCCTTGTCCTGTGATGAACTGCAGGATTTCAGCAAGGTCCATGGGACCACTTGCATGGTGGGGTTAAGCCTGCTGTGTGCAGCTATTGATTAAGTGTTTCAGTTCAGGGTTGTTGAGGAAATGCTTCAGAGGAAGAGATGACTTTTTAAAACAGTGCCCTTGAAGTCCCTACCCTCTGTGGCTGTCAGTAGTGTAATGTGGAACTACTGGCATAACCTGCAGCCTTTTGCAGGTGCACATGTGCCTTCAGTCAGCTGCAAACCGGCTCTCACCCAAAATCAGTGACGTTTCATTCTAGCAGCCTCTCATGAAGGTTTATGATAACCTCGAGCACAGCATCATGTTAATGAAGATAAAGGGGTTTGGGCTTAGCAAGTGTAGTTTTAGCTACAGACCTCTGCCTGGGTGCAAGTAGTCCATGCTTTGGTTATAAAGTGCTTTAGGAGCACAGAAAAATGCTTATCTGAGCCCTTCAGGTTGGCCTGTGTCGTGTTTTTGGTGACTAAGGGAAATGGAGGCATGCCTGTAGCAGAACCAGGAAGCAAACAGGCAGGAGCAGGGCATGGGGAGGTGAGGCAGCTGCGTTAATGTCCTGCAGAGGCAGGTGACAATGCTGACCTTTGCCTTCCACAGCAGGTTAAGTCACATCTCCTGGTGTTTGCTGCCAGCTGAGAGTTCCCTGCTGTAATTTGAGGGTGCCCAAGCCCTGAACTGGCTGGAGCCCAGTCCCACCAGCCCCATGCTCCCCAGAGCTCCTCACAACAACATTTTAAACCTGAAAAACAATGAAGGTGCTGCAGAGGTGGGTCTTTGTCAGCGCTTGGGTGCAGGCTGGCTCCTTGGAGCACACAGGGAAGCACCACGTGTGGCTTTGCCTCTCATTAATTCCAAGGCTCACTGCCTCCTCTGGGCAGGCACAGTGTTCCTGGAGCTGGAGAGGAGGCAGACATTAAAGCTTTAATGCAGGCTCTGGCATTCCTTTCCTATGATTTATGCATTTCAGTTTGATTTGGGTACATTCTTTGTTATGAGCTTTCATTTGAGATTTAAGCCAGGGGAAAACCCACTGTATTTGTTTGGGTCTAGCAGAGCTTTGGTTGCTTTTCTGAAGTGATGGCTCAGGCTCTGTTTAGTTTTCCTCACTCCTCCTGCAAAGTCTGGCTTCACACAATGAAAGTTATTATAAATTTTTGCTCTTGTCACTAGTTTTGTATGCCAGCTCTGTAGCTGTTCTGGAGCTCATTGCTGTGCTATCAAAGCATAGCCCTTAAAAGCAGATGCTGAGATAAGATTTAGGAGTCTGTCTCTGTTCACTCCTCATCCTTTTATTTCCCGTCAAGCATCATCTTTCAAAAAACTGATCGAAACAACTCGGGCAAGCCCTGAAGAGCCTGAAATATTAAGTGCCTGCTTGGTTTGTAACATACCTGCCTGTTTATCTGTCCTCAGGTATCGTGCTGGTGGCCATCAACCCATATGAGCACCTGCCAATCTATGAACAAGATGTCATTTATGCATACAGTGGCCAAAACATGGGGGACATGGATCCCCACATCTTTGCAGTGGCTGAGGAAGCCTATAAGCAGATGGCCAGGTGAGTGGATGCTCTGAGTGGGAAAAGATGGAATTAAATATTGCAATTATGCAGTGAGAGTGAGGTGGTGGAATACTGCTTGCTGGCTTGACCCCACCATTCCTTGCCAAGACTGCTGGGCTGGTGGAGTTCTCTGTGGTTCTCAGGAACTCAGGGATTTGGTGCAGCCATGATTCAGACAGGAATCCTCCTGCTGCTGCTGCTTGGATGAGCTTCCTGGAAGAAGTTCAAACCACTCTGCAAATGTCATGTTTAATAGCTTAGAGGAAACCACATTTCAGATAATTCGGTGAGAAAATCAAACTAAACCCAGGCACTAATGTTAGTTGTTTTTTATGGGGAGACTGTGATTTTGAATTAGGTGGTGACTGGCAGATATTTGGAGATATTTATGCATCCTTCGAAGCAATGTCTTTACCAGATGGATGTGGTGGGAGTTTTACTTTATTTATTTCTGTGTTTGTTGTGTTGCTGAGGGCAGATGTAGGATTTTGTTCTTAGCAGATAAGTCTTGATCTAAACCAGAATTTGGAAGGCAACTGAAAGTTGTTGCACCAGGGATCATTTTATTTTAGTTCTCTGGACTTGCACAGTGTGTTTATGTTTGCTCGTGGATTAGCTGAGATTTTTGTACAGCCCTGGCTTTTAATAGCAAAAGTAAGCACCAAACCATTTTCCAGGGGTTGCAACCTGTTTTCTGCCATATCTGGGATTTAGTCATGAGTTAGAATGCATTTCTAATCAAGGATGTGCCAGAGTTCAATCCAGAAATGCATCCAGAGGGAGCACTGCCTTGAGCAGAGATCAGATTGATTGTACCCAAACTGAGTCCAGCCTGCAATTCCCTCCAGCAAGTGCTTGTGCTTTGGGCAAATCCCCTTTGAGAAGAATTCAGGAATTTGGGGACCTGTCTGTAGGAGGAAGGCTTAGGGTTTTGTCCTCATGAATCCAGGCTGAGCAGCAAGCTGCATAGTTTTTTTAGGAAGATGCCAAGTGACCAACGTGGACAGGGCCCATGAATTCTCCTGGGCAGGTGTCTAAAATACAAGGCAACAACTCGCTTTTTTGAAACTGAAGTTTGTGCTAGGGAAGACAGTGTTTTCCCTCATCCCTGAGTAATTTTGCAGGCAGTGGGCTAACAGAGAGCTCTAGCCAAAGATTCTTGACTCTGTTTTCCTTCTTATCAGAATAAAGCAACTTCTGACAGGGACTTATAATTGATAACTGCTGTCTCTGGGTGGTTAAGACTGCTCTGTTTTCAAGGGGACAAGAAAATAACCACCTTCAAAGCTCTTAAACAAGATGCTCACTGTTCAGTGCTCCTCTGGTGCTTTCTGTTTTGGGCTGTTATTATGGTAATTGCAGGTTTAGGTACAAAAGCAGGTTTCAAACGGGGATTGAGAGAAGATTGGGACATGGATTATAGGAATCTACCTGTTTATTTGAAATGTGCCTTAAAATGTAGCACACTGTGTTTCAAGTCTGAAAGCTTCTGAGTGGAAGTTGTGCTCTCCACAGTGTGATCCAAGCTTTTCCCTCTGCAGTGCTCCAAGGAGAGGGCTGGAGGTACTCGAGCAGGGTGTGTGGATGGCATGGCTCATAAGTGATGGATAAAGGGCATGGAACAGGACTGCTTTTTGCCTGTCTTTAGCTCAAATACTGACTCTGTGGGATGCTCTGTGCTTACAGCTCAGCTTTAGGCAACTGGGGTTAGTGTGAGGTGGGACACGGGTGCTTGAGCAGCTCTGCCATCAGGGTGGAGGTCTGTAAGTGTGTTAAACCTAAACTGGGCCAAAAACATGACTTCTTTGGCAGTGTCTGGGCTTTTAAACAATTGGATTATGTCTGGTACATCCTACAGAGCAGGGATAAAACTCAAATCTGCCATCACAGAGGGTCAAACTTGCAATGTGATTCAGAGCAGGAAAACAGTCTTCTGGGTCTTCTGAGTATTTTAGCTTCAGTAGTGGCCCAGAGCGCACTGGAAAGGCACACTAGAAGTGATTGGATGGGATTGAGTAGATGGCAAGGGAAAGGGGCACAAAAATCTAAGAGGTTCTGTTAAATGAGTAAAATTGAGGTAATTAGATATTTAATTTTCTGAGCTTCTAGTATGCCATGGCTATGTAGAGACAGGGTGACCAGGCAGAACTTAAGGTATTGGTGGTATACAAGTGTTAGTGAAGTCCTCCTATGCTTTCTCACCTGCCTGAAGCCAGTAGTGTCCATGAGATGGAACTGGGGGCACTTTCACAGGCCACTGTGCTGGATCCTGTGTTTGGTTTTGTCCTGTCATCAGAAAATGCCAATTTAAAAAGGGGGGGAAAAAGGGAGCAAAAAACCTGTGGGTGAGCTGGGCAAGGGGTGCAAAGGATGTACAGCAACATATGTTTCCTTTTTTGAGTCAAAATAGTTCACAAAGCACCTCAACACCTGGAGCGATTTCAGCACATATTAAAACTCCCCTTTAAATACGAGCTTTTCCCAAAGAGGATGTTTTGTAGAGAAATGCTTTGTAGCACCTGCATGTAAAACAGCTTAAAAAAACCCAGGAAGGCATGTGATTAAAATTCATATGTGACAGCCTCTAATTTTTACAGTGACCAGCTCTTTAGAAACTCCACACATACCCAGTGTGAGACTAAATGCACTCTGTTCACTGAGACAATGTTGTTTTAAGCAAAATACACAACACTGAGTTAATTTGCAACAAGTGCTGCTACTGGAGGTGATGGAGTCAAGTTGGGATAGTGGAAGGAGGGATCATTTGGCGATTTTTAATAGCTGAGGCTGTGGGATTCAGAGCAATGAGTGGTTTGGGTCATGCATTACCTGCAGGGCGGTGCAGCCACCTCCTCCCCTGGGCATGGTCTCTGTCCTGGTGAGGTGCGTGGGGTGTTGGTGCCTTCTACACCTTTGTGGGCTGCAGGAGGTGTGTGCGCTCCTGAAAGCAGACTGGAAGCTTCTCCATGGGCACAGGGAGAGCCAGCACAGCTGCTGGTGCCCTGGCTGACTGACTGCTTCTTGCTTTTGTCATAGAGGAACAAAAGATTCCTTGTGTGCCCAAATACCAGCAGCAGCTCTGATTTCTTGTGTGTGTCACTGCTCTAGGCAGAAGCAAAAATTCCCCTTGAAACCTGCATTTCTGCTGAAGTCAGCCTGACCAGCAGCTTTCCACGCATGAGCTGGGGTTGTTTCACACCTCTCTGCTGGGCACTGGTGAGGCCACACTTTAAGTCCTTTGTCCAGTTTGGGGCCCTTCAACTCAGGAAAGACACCGATCATAGAATCAGTTGGGTTGGAAGAGACCTCTGAGATCGGCAACTCCAACCCTTCATCCAACCCCACTTTGATTACCAGATCATGGCCCAACGTGCCACATCAAGTCTCACTTTAAAAACCTCCAGGGTTGGAGAATCCACCCCCTCTCTGGGCAGCCCATTCCAGTGCCTGAGCACTCTCTCTGTAAATAACTTCTTCCTGATATCCAACCTAAACCTCCCCTGGCAGAGCTTAAGCTGTGCCCTCTTGTCCTACTGTCAGTTGCCTGAGAGAAGAGACCAATCCCCACCTGGCTACAACATCCCTTCAGGGAGTTGCAGAGAGTGATAAGGCCTCCCCTGAGCCTCCTCTTCTCCAGGCTAAACACCCCCAGCTCCCTCAGCCTCTCCCCATAGGACTTGTGTTCAAGTCCTTTCACCAGCCTGATGGGCTGGAGTCTGTCCTGGGAAGGGGCTGGAGCAGCAGGAGCGGCTGAGGGAGCTGGGGGAGCTCAGCCTGGAGAAAAGAAGGCTCAGGGGGGACATTCTCATTCCTCCAACTCCCTGACAGGAGGAGGGAGCCAGGGTGGGGTCGGGCTCTGCTCCAGGGCACAGGGACAGGAGGAGAGGGAACAGCCTTAGTCTGTGTCAGGGCATGGGCAGGTTGGACATGAAGAGGAATTTCTCCCTGGAAAGGGTGGTCAGGCACTGGAAGGGGCTGCCCAGGGAGGTTTGGAGTGCCCAGCCCTGGAG
>JAOXXN010000364.1:143678-154265 GCA_026770055.1 Myrmophylax atrothorax
GTGTGGGCTGCACTGGGGCGGTGTGGGCTGCACTGGGGCGGTGTGGGCTGCACTGGGATGGTGTGGGCTGCACTGGGATGGTGTGGGCTGCACTGGAGTGGTGTGGGCTCCAGGGCAGAGGAGGGGGCGAGTCTGTCCTCAAGCCAAACTGCAAAAACAAAGCCCTGGGGCAAATCTTTCTGTGAATAAAGGCCGTGTCATAAATACCTTATTATTATTATTATGGTTTCTATTGGTGCAGCATTTGGTGTGAGCTTTTCCAGGGGTCTCGTGCATTGGCATAGCAGAGTATATTCTATCCAGATCTCTTATTTCCCCATTCCCAGTGGTACTAAGGGAGCTGTGACACTTTAAAACACTTTACAAATGGCAAGGGAAACCAAAATGTGTGCAGTGGCACATTTTCCCTCTGACAGTCCTGTGCTGTTGTTGTCAGGGTGATGTTTGTCTGTAAATGTCTCATCCGGGAGTGGCAGGAGAGAAGTGAGAAAGGCAGATTTAAGTGTAAAGAACAACCAAAACTGGGGTCACAGTCCATGTTTTGGATCCTGCTGATGAGATAAGAGGGTCTGAAAAAACAGCTGAGCAACCAAGATTTAACTCCCCTGCTCCCATTGAGGGCAGTAGGAGGTTCAGCTGGAGCAGTGGCCCTTCACCAAGGGGACCCCAACCAGGAGATGCTCTGGAGCAGCACTGTGTGAGGAGCCTGGGGAACCACCTAACCCCCCCAGGCACAGAATTCCCAGCTAAACCTGAATAGCAATAAATATGTATCAAATGCTCAGGCCTGTACAAGGATTGTTATGGTCCCATTTCTTCTGTATTCCCTGAGAGGAGATGGCAGGAGATGCTGCAGCACTGGGGGGATGCAGGAGCTGCCCAGTGCAGGGATTTACAGCACTTTGGGGCAGGGACCCCGTGTCTGCAGGAAGGCAGGATGCCCATGGAGGATGTGGGAATAACCCCCCCTCACACCCTCAGAGAGGAGGAGTGGCTGAAGGATCAGGCTGAGCACAGGGCCATGGGAATCATTTTTTAACTAATTATCCAGACTAATTGAGAGGATGGGAGCACCTTGACAGGGATGTGACTGGTAGAACACAGTAAGGTTGTGGCAGCCAGAAAGAAGGGGACACAGCTCACAGGTGTCACACATGAGGTAGTTCATTAAATCACTCCATGAAGAAAGAAAAATAAAAGAAAAAGGCAAGCAAGAAAGGATAAAAGGAGAGTAAAAAGATACACCCTAACTCTAAATTACACAATATATATTGTCAAATCCCACCCATAGCCAAGTTCTATAGGTTGTATCACAGTGTCTATAAACCTTATTACAGCTTCTAATTGGATGACATTTTCTGCACAGATGTTCTCTTTACTGTCAGAAATTTATTTGTTCAACATTCCTTTCTCATGCCTGCTTCTCCCAAAACCTTATCTCATTTTGGTTTTTCTAGCTTGCTGGTTTTTCTCACAATCCTAAGTAAGTGCTTGCTAGTAGGCCTCAGAATCTGCCTGCAAAACCTTTTCCTCAACTCAAAAACCTTTTCTTTATCCTCTCAAACAAGGTGGGGATCAGGCACCGGTTGGACTCTCTGGGCTGGGAGGGCTTTTCCAATGTTAAAGACTCCATGATTCTCGCACTAACTCATGTCCCTGTCCATGATTGTGTCCCATCAGTTGTTTCCAGCTCCATGAAGGTGATCAAAGTTTGGATGGTGTCAATGCAACACCAACATCCCCTTCCCAGCCTTTGGGAGCTTTAGTTAGATTATTTCCTTTCATGTCTGCAGCTCCATTTTTCTTCTTCCCAGCTTTTCTCAGCCAGCTCAAATTGTGAGTGTGGTGACTGTGTTATCTCTTGATGCTGACCTGAATCTGTTAGGAAAACCACTGCCATGTGCTTCAGCAGTCAATATGTTTGTGTGACTTTGCTGTCTTTGGGCCCTGTCTCTTCCCTTTGTACCAGTTGTGTTCAGTCTGGGCACTGGTCAGGAGTTGCTAGTCCAAGTAAGGTTTCATAATGCTTTTTTTTTTAAATAAAAATCATCCATTTTACTTAGTGAAATATAGAATTGAACAGCACTAGGTGAGAGAGGTGTGTTATATGAATAGCACTGGAGCAGAAGAATGGGCTGTTCAAAGGCTGTCAGACATTTTTCAAGAGGAGGGAGCAGGTAGTAAAGGTGATCTTTGCTCAAATAATAAATCAAGTATCAAAGGTATTGTAACCCCCTTGCTGTATGTTCTGTGTGTTTTCCAGTTAGCACATCTAGATCTGGTGGTGACAGGAACATTATTTCACTTTTGTGGACCTCTTTCACAGGTGTGACATGGCAGCAGCGTGTGTCAGATAATAAACACCAAATAATTTCAGTGTTCTGGTCTTACCTTGGAAAAGATCTCAGGTACTAAAGGAGTTGTGAAAGCCTCCTAAGTGCATGGACTGGGTGAAGTGCCATGGTCTTTATTCCTTTGTGCATCCATCGGCTGATGCTTTCACAGATACATGATGTCTGCAAAGCTGTTCTGTGGCCAGGAACAAATACCTTGATCTGATCCACATATAATTCTGCTAAACTGGAAGTGCAGGACATTTTAATGTTCTCCAGGAGCATGAAATGCCTCTGTTACCTCACCCTTGCAACGTCAGTGGGAAAGGAAGTGTTCTTGTAACCTGTTGGTTAGACTGGAGCTTCCTCCCTCACAGTGTGAGGATCCTCTCACAGTGTTGTTGACAGTTCTTGCAGAAGAAATTAAATAAGAAATGCAGGAGTGATTTGATGGATGAGTTCAGCTGCTGCATGTCTGGTCTGAACTGCAGCTCTGTGATTACCAGATAATCCTCAGTGTCTGTAAATTAAACCAGGGTCAGCATCTATTGTGTGATTTCTGAATCAGAAGCCGTATGGAAATAGCATGTCTCCCCTGTTCAGCTCCACTGCCCACGTGGTGTTTCTGGCACTAAGTGCTAGAACTCTTGGACTGCAGGCAGGTAACTGTTTAGTAGTGGCTTTCCATTTTTATTGGAAGTTAGTGCACCCAAGCTTTGCATTGCACTGTCAAAAACATGTGTCGAAGTGTGAAAATCACTGCTTGCCTACAGCAACACACAAAACATCTGTGTCTTGCAGAGATACAGGTGCCAGAGGGGCTGTGTGTGGTGGCAACTGCTCTCTTTCCCGCTGTGGGGTGCAGTGCTGGAGCTGGAAAAGAGCAGGAATTGCAGCATCGACCCTGCACACAAGCAAATAGATTCGGAGGGAGGGTGGGCATGGTGGGGGATGTCCTTTGACAGCACTTCAAATTTCAAGCTTTACAGGAGGATTTAAAGCCGTACAATGAGAGAGCAGATAGGAGTTAAAAGAGAGATTAACCCCCAGCGGAGATGCAAGAGGAATCAGACTGGCACAATAAATAGGGCTGAGTGTTGTTATATTAAAGGCAGGGAAGGGTTTAGGTCTCCCCGTGAATGAGGCTGGGTGGGGGGTTTTTGGGGAGCTGTGGGGCTGAGCTGTGCTGCAGCTACAGGGCTTTGCAGCAGGTACCAGCTCAAAACCAAGGCTCTGAAAGGGATGAGAACAAGAAAAATCCCCCTATCTATAGCCCTGAATTTAGGAGGGGGGAAAATGGAGAAGTTTCTCTTGTTTAGAGTTAAATTGGGGTGGAGGGAAGAAAGTTTTTGGAGAGCTAAACCATAAAACATGCTGGTGCTGGTGTTACACCTCTGGGCTTGCTTTTCTTCTCCACTGGTGACATAGAGAAAAAAAATAAGATGGGATGGACTCCAGGTAATGTTTCCAAAGGACTGAAGAAGAGACCCTTTGGACTTTCTTGCCAGGCTATGGATGAGGACAGACATGGCCTTGAGGATAAGTGCCCAGCTATTTAGTCCATCCTCTTCCCTTTTGTTTGTTTGTTTGTTTTGTTTTTAATTTTTTAAATTTTATTTTAAAGTTTACTTGGCTTGTGTTTTTTTTTCTTTTAGACAAGTTAGAATTAGAAATGTGCTACTTGCTATCAGATATAATAATAAATGAGACATTCTTCACAGAAAGATCATAAATACTCATAAATGGGACAGAACTGGCATGGGAGAGCTTAAGGTAGAGAAAGGTCAGTGCCTAACAGAGTGATGATTGTGTGTGTGTGAAATATCACCAGCTGGGAAGGAGTGATAATAGCCTACATCAAACATGTAATCATTGCTGTGATGCAGCACTGTTGGAGCTCTGAGGTGAGAAGGCTGTAACACCAAATATATTTAAACATTCAAAACAGTATTTATGAGCATCATAATTACATCAGCGCCCAAAGACTTGTGATTGCCCTTGCCCACCCACTATTCACTGCTTGCCATCCCGCATCCTCAGTGAAGTTCTGGGGGCCTCAGGATGGAGAACTCAGAGCACACACCCTAAAGTCAACAATCCCATTGGTTTCTGAAAATCCCTTTCTGGGGTTTCACAAAAATTTCTCAACTGTAATTAGTGAAATGGTAGTTTAGGAGTTTTCCAGACATCAGTGGCTGATGATGCTGGAGGTGTTGAAGTCTGTTGGAAGGACCTCCTTTATGGGCCTGCCATGGGATGCAAGAAAGCTGACTTGTCCTCCTGGTGCTCCCAGGGCTGATCTGTTGGGGCAGCATCCCCCATGATTCTTGTTCCTGTGTGTCCTGTGTGATGCTTTTTGGGAGGGTGCTTTTCCAAGCATCCTCCCTCTGCACTGCTCCACAGGGGCCAGCGGCTTGCAGGTGCCTTGGGTCGGAGCCAGGGATGCTCTGGAGTGTGATCCCAGCTCAGAAAAGAGCATCAGGGTGCCAGGGAACTAAGGAAACTGGCCGGGTGTGTGTTTTGCTCTCGTTAGAAACAGCGCACAAAAGAACTGCTGACCTCGTTTTCGTGTCGCTGGGGAGCTTGTGTTCCTCCCCAGTGGGATATGCAAAGCATAAATCCTGGGAGAAGGTCATCCTGCCTGCCTGCCTGCCCTCAGGAATCGGTGGAAAAGACTGGAGACAGCTCAGCATTTTGCGGAAACTTTGAGCTCTTGGGATTTTCCTTGCTGTTGCAGGGGCACTTCCAGCACAAAGAATTGGGGGAGAAAGTGCCTTAATGAGCCGGGACCAGCGGGACGCCCACGGCTCCCACAGGAGGAGGGACTGTTTGGCCGGGGCGTCTCATGAAAGCGCTCTGACCTCTGCAAAGACATCCTAATTTGCACCGGGGTGTTTGATCTCAGCGCTGGAAACATCAGGCTGATGTGTGTTAAGTGGTGCTGCACAGAGGGAATGGCCCTGCACAGCAGAGGTGACAGTGGCTATTGCAGAGGATGAGGTTAATCTTCACTTACCTGCTCCTTGAGCATCCTGCTGTGTGTCCATCCTTTCCAATTCATGGCCAAACTGGTACATTTAGGCTTTCCCCCAGCAACTGAGAAATTGAAGTCTGTGTTTTCTCTCTGGCCTTTTGCTAAAACCCAGGTGTGTGTTTGAGCAAATGGGCTCCAAAGCTGCTCAGTATGGACCCCGGGGCATACATTATCCCTGATGCACCTTCTTGAGTAAGACCCTGGGACACCAGCAAGAGCTGAGTGATGTTGCACCAAGCTTTGGCCTTGCTGAGATGGGCTATTACCGTTTTCTTTCTCTAGTTTGTTGCATTAAGGTGCAGTGTTGTCCTTAGAGTTGTGGTGGCACCAGGATGGGGAAAGACTGCAGCAGTTTTGTGGCCAAAATGAATTTTGAAGCTCTGGTGTGGCCCATGTGGGTGTAGGTCGTTGGTGAGAACAGTATTGTTTTCTCCCATCAGTACAAGCCACTGTATGAAAAGTTATCTCTACAGAAAAAAAGTTGCCTGTATTAAAAAAGTTATCTACGTAAATTAAGGACAAAAAAGGTTGTATGGGGTAATCCATGCTGTTTATGAAAGATACAGTGGGGAAAAAAGACTCAGATACAGCACTCAAAAATCTGTCCTTATGGTGCTGCTGTGGCTTCAGCAGCTGCAGCATAAAATGTGCATTTGCAGCTGATGTTTGATAATGTAAACAGAAAACATGTCCTTAGACACTCTTGTTTGACTGGATGCTAAAAAACATCAACTTGGGTTTCTTTGAGGGAAGAGTCTGACTATCCCAAAATTGTGGGGTTTTATTTGTCTTGACTGACAACACCAGGCGTGGTGTTCTAAAAACCAAAATTAAAGCAAACAGGTAAAACAAGTTTCTGCCACTCTCCACAGTGATGCTGTTCCTAATTCCAGTTATCCCACAGGAATGTGAACAATTCCTGGTTTGGGACACTGTTTCAGAGGTGGCTTTTGTCTGTGTTACAACACTGCAGCACTCAGTTTTACCTTCCCAGTGTGCAGCTTTTGTTTGCTCATTGGGAGGCAGAGTTAGCCAGTCTCAGTTTTCCATCACTGTTCTTAGCACTTGAGGGATTCATTCCAGTGGTAATTAAATTATTGCTTCTTTTTACATCACTAACAACAGAATGCAGTAGTCATGCTCATTTTTGGCCTGTGCAGCACTGTCAGCAGAGAAGTGCATTAGGGCCTGTTGTGTGTCTGGGCTTTACGGGTCTTCTTGTTATGGTCAGGCTCGATTCAGACTGCAGTACTTAAAGGATTTTTAATCTTCAGATTGCTTTATGAACACTAATCCTCCAAGCATCCTGAAAGAAGTCGGTTGAATATGATTTCCATGGTGGAGAGACTTATTGACTCATTCCACGACGCGGAGAATTAGTGTCAGATCTGGGATTAAAGCTGGAGTGACCCCTGACAATTATTCAGGGAGTCTGGCTCTGCCTTTGTTTTTCCCTCTTGGAAGAGCTGTGGTTTTAGTGCAACTGGTTTTGCTCCCACTGCAGAAATCAAGATAAAGTTGTGCAGTTAAGCTGCTGGTGCCAGGGGTGGTTTTCTGAAGGGATGACTGTGAACAAATCCTGGAAGTTCCAAGTCCCTCATGGGTTTAGATTATTTCTTTAAAGAAAGCTGACTTAGGAAAAATTCTGACTGGTGATACGTGTCTAGAGAACATTTGGAGTGTTATTTGTCTTCGAATACACCTGTTTGCAAGCAGTGTTGCTGAAGGCCAAGGGTACTGGATATATACACTTACACTGAGATGTCCCCTGTCTCTTCTTGACAGGCACAGGGTGGTGGGAACCATCCTTGGATTCAAATCCTTTGCTTTTGCCATGGCTTTGCCATCCTCTTTCTTGAGGTGAGGATGTTCCAGGGATATTCTGCCCTGGGTTAATCATGTTTGTCTAGGCTTAGATTTGACTTCCCAGTCCTGAGCTGCCTCTACTCTCCCTCTGCTTCTCAAAGAGGGAGGGAAAGGAAAAAAAAACCGAGGGGAGGAAAACTTGAAAGAAGCTGAATTAAATCAGAGTATATATGTATGTTTCTAGATGTTTACAATTATATATATGCAATCTGCACCCACGATAGGAAAAACTCCCAGGGGAAAAGGAAAAGGGAAAGGGGAGGGAAAGGGAAGGGAGGAACAGGGACAACAAAAGGACAAAACAGAACAAATAGGTACAATCAGGCACTCCCACCCACCCCCCAAGCAAACCAGTAAAACACACTCTTACCAACAACCCTTGGAAGAAGACCAGCTCCTCTCACGTTCCCCCTCTCTGAACTCCTGTGAGGCTCTGACAAAAGACCGAAGCAGAAAAAAAAACTCCTTGCACCAGCCCATGGTGGAAGAAGAAGAGTGGCAACTTCCTATCTCCTTCTCTATTATACTCCCTTGCCACATGGAAGGGAAAAAAAAAAGCAAGTGTGGAACACTTGGGAAATGGGCCTTTCCCTACTTACACTTGGTTGCTAGGGAAGGCCTGGATCAAAACTATCACACATGTGAATTGGTTGGAGATCATGTATTGCAGTGATTATTGGCATTCCCAGGCTGAGGACTGCATATGGAAACACTGGGCGGTGTCACCTCGGATTGCTCTCATGCAACCAAAATGGGTGCAGCTCTTAGTGCAGTTGCAGCTGTGTCCAGCTGGGTGGGCTTCACGTGTGGATACTTCTCCACACCTTTCCCAGGCTGTTTGGGGGCACCCCTGAGGGCAGCAGTATCCTCTGCACTGGTGCAGGTGAAGGATTGACTGCTTCAAAAGGCTGGTAATTAGCAGCCAGTCCTAATCAGCACAGGAATCTGAAAAGCCCTTTCTCTTCATAGACAACTGACTATTTTTTGCCTTGGGCAGCACTTTTAGATGATGTCTTTAAAAACTGGTATTTACTATACTTTAAGACTATATATAAGGAATAAATTCTTGGCTGTGAGGGTGATGAGGCCCTGGCACAGGTTGGGTAGAGAAGCTGTGGCTGCCCCTGGATCCCTGGAAGTGTCCAAGGCCAGGTTGGATGGGACTTGGAGCAACCTGGGCTAGTGGAAGGCCTGTGGCCTTTATTAGATGGCCTTTAAAAGTCACTCCCAACCCTAATAATTCTGTGATCCCATGAAATTTTTCATGTATTGTTAATACACCTGTGACTCCCTTCTCAGTTTTGCTGGCCTGGGCACCTCACCCATCTCTTACTCTGTGTGTGGGTGAGAGTCTTGATGGGTATTGGTCATAAGATAACAAATACCTGCAAAACAGATGTGTTACCCACCTCCATAGCACCTTTGGGGTTTCTGTTGCCTCTTGCATGGAAGAAACAATTCTGGATGTTCTGGGTGGACTTTTGCTCTCTGATGGTTTTGTTTGCATCTCCAATGGATGGAGGCTGTAGCACAGAACTTGATGTTAGTTTTCCAGGCTTTGAATCAGCTTTGAAAGCTGCTATAATTGAAGAAAAAAAAGCACTGCAGACCCGTTGTGGGAGTGAAGGTCATCGAGTTGCATCTTCAGGTGGTTCATACCTAGTTTTGAGCTGCAGCTGTGGCGTGTGGTGGGAACAACATCTTTGGCCAATGGCACGCCCTGTGTAGCCGCAGCTGGAGTTGTGACAGCACTGCCATGCTGCAGCAGAGATGGTATTCACCCTTAGCATTTCATTTCATCCAGGCTTTTTTCCCTGTAGTAATTTTCTTCTGTGCTGGTGCTGCTGAAATGGACTGTATTTCAAGCAGCTGTGCCTGCACGAAGGCCAAACATTTCAATGTATTTTATTCCAAGCTGAATACAAACACCCCCTGCCTGGTTTTAACCATTTCTGCTCTCTGAGCATCCTGTTTGCTACCAGCTGCTCCATGGGGTTCACTGGTCTTTTCCCACTGGCACCAGCAGTTGGTTAACTTTTACACTGAAGGGAGGGGAAGTCTCTGTAGCCTTTTTCACTGAAGGCTTTTATTCCTTGATTTGGAAAAGAAATGTCTGAATATGCATCATATCCACAAAAAAAACCCCAAACCAAAGAACAAACACATCAAAAAACCAAACCAATACCCTTTAACCTATCAAAAAAACCCCCCCAAAACCAACAGAAGAGACACATTACTCCAAAAGCAGGAGATTCAATGACCTGCTAAAAAAGCAGTTTTAAGTTGTTAATATAATTCAGTGCCAAGGAGAGCCCACCCTGGCCTGTTTCATGTTGCAGCACATCAGCCATTAGGGCAAATTAACAAGAAACTGGGAAAATGTGACCTGGCAGAGTGGCTGTGATAGCAGTAAATGGTGTTGGCCGTTCTTTTATCATACAGTTCAGTGTCTTTTGGTGAATGATGGCTCTTTTACAAAGAGATAAGGCAGAGGGAGGAATAAGCCACTCAGAATGCCACTTAAAGTCATTTTGTGATGGGATCTGAAGCCACAGGGACTATGGGTCTGTATCACTTCTTGGCTGGGTTCCCACATGGGTTGGTCTCTTCCTTCTCCATCCAGGCACACACCAATAGCTGATGGCAGTAAGTTATGAAAGAGGTCAGATTTGGTATCAAGGAGTATTAATTGTGAATAGAAAACAGTAGGTTACCAAATATTACATTGTAGCAGGGCTGTCTGGTTGCCAAGTAATGAGATTTTGAAATTTTTGAGGTTTTGGTTTTATTCAACTGAAAACTCACTCCCTGAAGGCTGGTGCAGTTTTCATTTTCAGGATTAAGGATAAAAGTGGTAGGGAAATACTTTGTGAAATGTGCTGCTTGGACTATACCTGTGGTGCAGAGGAGGGTAAGAAACATTAATTCTCAAGTAACTTTTAGGCAAGTGAGGCTCTAAGCCAGGACAGCTTTACATTTGCAGAGTTCCTTTTATAGGGATTTTGTTTGTCCACTTCTTTCTCCTCCTTCTCCCTTCCCTGTGATGAAGGAGCCATCCTTGCAGCCCATTCCAAAGCCTCTGTCTGCCCCTTCCTTTATAGCTGACACGAATGTTTTCCTTGGCATCCTACTGATGGCCAGCGTGGGAACTCAGCAAGTGGGTGTCTGTGAATCATAGAATTATGGCACCATTAATGTTGGAAAAGACCTCTAAGATCAAGTCCACCACCATGTCCACATGAAACCAGCTCCTCAAGTGCCATATCCACATATTTTTTGAACAGTTCCAGTGATGGGGACTCTACCACTTCCCTGGGCAGCCCGTGGCAGGGCTTGACAGCCCTCCCAATAAAG
>JAOXXN010000364.1:154365-170404 GCA_026770055.1 Myrmophylax atrothorax
GCAGGGCTTGACAGCCCTCCCAATAAAGAAATTTTTCCTCATACCTAATCTAAACTTTTTCTGGCACAACTTGAATTTGTTTTCTCTTTTCCTTTCACTTTTTACCTGGGAGAAGAGACTGACAACCCATGTCACTGAAGGTGATCAAAGCAGGGGTGAAACTTCTTGTTTACTTTAACCAGAGATAAACCATGATAAGTCACTGCCATCAGCTGTCCCAGGAACCACTGCTGTGGGTGTTTCCAGCATAGTTTTGGGTCTGGTGCTTAGTTTTCCTTCCTCACTGTGGAATTGGCACTGGTTTTCCTCTGTTGTGGTCATGTGTCTGATGGCTTGTGCTACAAAAAGAGGTTTGTTGCACACCTGTGGAAGTCTAAAGGTGAGAGACTGGTGCACTGGCAGCCCCGTGCCTGGATCCTGCCAGCTGGCTGTGGGAAAATTGTGGTGGTTTTGCCAAGACCTGAGGAGGGCACAACACCATGACTTAGCAAGACCAGGCTGTTCCCACCCAGGATGAGTCACTGGGAACACGCTCCAGGATACTGAGTGCCTGAGGGTGGTTGTGCCCAATTCCCAGCCTGTATTTCTGTGTTAACTCCCTGATAGCTGGAGTAGCTGGAGGTTCCTCTTGCCTTCCTGTTGGTCCATGCCCAGGACATCATTCTAACTGGCCAGTGGATGGATTAAGACATACTTTGTGAATCGGTGCCTGAAAAATAGAGAGCTGGAAATTCTCATGTCATTCTTCTCCTGCTGAAAGTGTCACAAAGTTGTGGTTTACACCAAAACGTTACATGTGACTTGGCTGAGGTTTCTTCTCAAAACCAATTACCTTGAGCCTAGAAGGAATTAAGATGTACATGCCTGACAGTGGAGGGAAGTAATGGTGTGCTGTGTTTTTGTGGGAAGTATAGAAGCCTTTGTGGGAAGTATCATTTAGCCTCTATTCTCATCTCTCACTGGTATAAACTGGAACTGAGTATGTAAAATTGAAATGTGTTTTTATGAATGTCAGGAGGACAGCAAGGTTGTTGTATATGGGATTTCCTGTGCCTGCTTTCAGCTGTGATTCATGAAAGCTGGGCAGTGTCTAGGAAGCTTAATTGGATCTTATTTAAAAACATACCCAATTACGTTCTTGCAGCTTACCCAATAGCTTGGGTATCTGGGGAGCTTACAGCGAATCCTGCAGTGAAAACTCCACTTCCCGAAGTCCATGGTCAAACTGCAGAGGTGCTGGCTTTGCAATGTCCTGATAGGACCCTGGGGAGTGAATCTCACTGCAGTGGAGCTACTCAGACCTGGAGGCAGCAAATCTTTGCCTAGAGGGATATAGTTCTGAAAATGAGCTCCTCTTACTATCTTGGCCCTTTCTGTGCCTTGCAGCTCAAGCACAATAAACTGATTAATTATTGTGATGTATCTAGTGGGTGTCATGCTGTGCACCCGTGCTGGGAAGTACTGACTATTTAATGATGATTTGTGCAAGGTTTTTTTGTGTAAATGATTGATTTTACAAGTAGGAAAAAGCATTTGGGTGAGTTTGTGCTCTGTGCAAGGCTCAAAAGCTGCATCAAATGATGCACCCACAGCTTCCCTGTGCAAAGTCCTGTGTCCTGGAGGTACCTGGTGGTCTGTCCTGGAGGTACCTGGTGGTTTGCCCTAGTTCTGAGGACATCAGCAGCTTGGAGGGGCAGAGATGCTCCCACAACCCAGCACCAGCCCAGGGATGGGACAGTGGCATCTGCTCCTGTCACAGCTGGAGAAGGGTTTGCATCATCCTTTTCGTGCCAGGATAACCCTTCCCACTCCTGCAAAGCATTTTCATACGTGCAGATCACAAATTCTGGTGTGCATTTGCTTGAATGTTGTTATCCTGGAGCTGGTACATCTGTATCCTTCTGTAAGGAAATTTGGGGTGTGCTTGGAGAGTGTCAGACTGCTTGATCCTTCTGTTAATGAGCTGGCCTTTCTTTAAAAACTATTTTGTTCTGCAGACTTTGGGAGCTGAACTAACTTGACTTAGTGATGTCTGCCATGGATTGTTTTTAAACTATTACCCTAGAAATACCCTAGAAATACCTCTGCACTTTGGATCAGTGACTTAATAATTTGACAGGATTTAGGGATGATGTTTGGAGCTGTGTGAAAATACTGAAATTCATATAATTGCATAGGGAATCAAATTACTTCTTCTATGGCAAGTTTCTAGGGTTCCTGATTTTACAACTTCAATATTTTCAACATGTTTTGAGCACAGAGGAAGCTTTCTGGGTATCTTTGTTTTAAAGACTACTTGAACAAGTTTTAAAATGAATTGCCTGTGTTTTAGTGGGTAAAATCTCAAATGCTTGAGTGAAGGCATTCATTAAAGTAAATGTATGATATTAGAAGCTGATATACAGCCAATGTCTGTTAATAGTTCTCCAGACAAATGCCAACCAGCAGAGGTTTGGTATTGTGGAATATGAGGAATGAGGTTCCCAGCAGTGGGGTAGGTGGTTCAGGCATGAAGAAGGCAGCAGTGCTTCATGCAGGGTTTCACCTCCCACTGCCTCTGCAGGCTTCTGGGGTTGTTGAGTCCTTTATATTTTAGCTGAGATGTGTCACAATTGTGTATTATTCACTGCTAGTTTTGTAAATCCAGAAAAAGTCCATAACGTAGGTGGCAACAAGGTGGGGGTTCAGCGACACACAAAGGTGGAAGATGGTTGCATGATGCAAACAGCTATCAGTGAACTTGATTAACTTACAGAAGCTTTTCTTTCCTTCAACAGGGATGAGAAGAACCAGTCCATCATCGTGAGTGGGGAGTCAGGCGCTGGGAAGACAGTCTCTGCCAAATATGCCATGCACTTCTTTGCCACTGTCGGGGGCTCTGCCAGTGAGACCAACATCGAGGCCAAAGTCCTTGCATCAAACCCCATTATGGAGGTAAAATCTACACCATTCCCCTTGTCCTGCTTGCAGTGCTGTGTCTCTCCAGAAGTCACAAAACCAGTGAGAACCACTGGGACCTGTGAGCGAGGTCTCATTTATGGCATCACAGCATCCTTTAGCTGGATTGGAAATGCAGGAATACACTGACAGACTTAATTTAATGTACCCAATTGGTCCTGTGTTTGGTGGTCCTAAAGCTGAGCCTGTGTATCCCCAGGAGCTGGGCTTTGGTGGGGCTCCAGAGGGGAGAGCCTGAGCAGTGCTGCTGGCACATTAGGATTTTGCCATCTTCCTCCTCCTCCTTTTTTCACTGCGTGGTGCTTCCTGATCTTCTTTAATTGTGTGAGCATGGTAGAAAAGAAAGGGATTAATCTATTTGAGTTATTTTAATACAGTTTTGGTTTTGTTAAGTTTCTGTTGCTATCATAGAGGGGAGTAACAAGTCCTTTTATAGGGAAATCCCTGCTCTGAAGGAGAAGAATTCCTTTTGTAAATAGGAAAGAAAGGGGAAAAGGAGCTTTGTCTCCTTGCACTGTGGCCAGCTGCTGAAAATAAATGTTTGAGTGCCTAAATCCCATTTCCCAAGCAGGTTTTGGAGGCACAGTGCAAAATTTTGGAGTAATTTGCAAAAGACCCAGGTCAGTATTTGGACCCAGGCAAGATTTGGGCTTTCTGAAGTCAGTTAAGGATCCAAATTAATGTGATTTTATTTATTTATTTATTTATTTATTTATTAAAGATAGAAACTAGGGGGTGTAACACTGTCCTGCACTTAACCTTAGGCTTGCATTGACCCTCAGGGAGAGTGCCCACCATGGTGCCTCATGGCCAAATTGTCTAATAGGCATGAAGGTAGTGGCTGGTATAGGATGAAAAACCAAGCCCACGGCAGCCCAAGAGGCAGCACATGGGTCTAACATTATGGTGCCTGACTAAGGGATGGGCTGGAATGTTAAAACAGATGATGGTGCAGGTGAGCAGTAAGAAAAGCAATGCAGATGTACACCTGGCAGGGGACACTTGATGATTTTCTGCAGTGTGGTCTTCATGCTGGTTTACTCCTCTCTTCACCCATCTCTTCTGCCTCTGTGAAATGTAGTTGCAATACCAGAGGGGATACTTAAAACCATACAGGGAAAAAATTCATAGTGCACACTATTCTTCTATATGACCACAGAATTTTATTGCTCTAATTTTCTTGCCTGTGTTCTGTTCTGGCTGTAATTTCTAAATGCTGGAGCCAGGCAACCTGCCTGTCTTTATTGCAAATTGATGACAGCATTGCCTATTCAGGAAAAAGACATAAAAATAACCTGCCTGGTTTGCAGAAAACCCCAAAGTTAAATGGGTTTGGGGGAAGGAGGTGCCTTAGTGTTGTGGGTTCACCTGGGCAGGCCTAGAAGAGGAGTTGCGTGAACGGTGGATGGATAGGGCAGGTAGCAGGCAGGACTTGCTGTAGGTATGATCTGAGGCTATCAGGCCAAGAAGTCCTCAGCCCTGGATGGAAAGTGGAGCAGCTGAGGGGTCAGGCAGCTTTGTGTGTGCAACAGCCTCTTTGGTGTGCATAGAGTAATTCCCTGTGGATTTCCACTACACGCAACTGGAGGTGTCAGATCCTGTGACCAGCAGTTTAAGGTGATGCTGTGGGTAGTGCTGTGGTTCTTGCTGAGTGTACATGCTTGGCCTGTTCCCCAGGAGATGCACTGTAGGTAAAGATGATCTGAAAGGATTGCCTGGGAAATGCAGCCAGCCTTTGAGGAGGGACCAAAGGATCTTCCCTGTGCGTGTTCCTTCCCTTCCATCACTCCCTCGCTTGCTTAACACTCATTATCTCAGGACAGGGGAATGGTGGTAGAACAAAAGCTGATGTAGCCATGTAGGGGAGTATTGTCTTTCTCTGGCCCTCCTGCATCACCATGAGGCACTCTTTTGGTTACTTGGTGGATTCCTAGCTGGCAGTGCTGCACCCCTGATGTTGTGCATGGGCTTGATTCTCTGCTCTCCCTTCTGCCACAGTGTGACCAGTTTTGATCCAGACCTTCCCTGGTAACCAGGTGTAATTAGGGAAAGGCCCATCTCCCAGGTATTCCCCACCTGTTTTTTTTCCCTCCCACATGACAAGGAAGGATATCAGAGAGGGAGATAGGAAGTGTCTGGTCTTCCTGGTCCGGCAAGGGTTGGGAGCAGGGAGTTTTACTGCTCTCGGTCCCTTGTTGGAGCCAAGCAGGAGATCAGAGAGAGGATGTGAGAGAGAGAGTGAGAGAAAGAGCTGGCCTTTTTTGAGAGTTGTTGGTAGGATTGTATTGTACTGGTTCTCTTGGGGGGTGGGTGAAGGTGTCTGGTAGTACCTATTTGTTCTGTTTTGCCTCTTTGTTGTCCCTGTTTCCCCCTTCCCTTTCCCCTTTTCCCCTGGAAGTTTTCCGATGTTGGGTGCAGATTGTGTATGTATAATTGTAAGCATTTAGAAAAAATACTTATATACTCTGATTCAATTCAGTTTCTTTCAAGTTTTTTTCCCTTTTCTTTCCCCCGCTTTGAGGAGCGGAGGGAGAACGAGGGGCAGCTCAGGGGCTGGAAAACCAAAACAAAACCAAGACACGTGGTGTGTGGCAGCATTACTTGCCCATGAGGGGACAGGGTGGTACTGGAGAGGCACAAAGGGACTCTGACCATGTCACCAAATTCATGTGCCAGAGCCTGAACATCTGGAAATGGACTGCAGCTGGATCCTTCCCTCCCACAGGGCTTTAGCTTATTAAGCCCCAGGAAAGCTGCCATTGTTGACTGTGGACAAAGGTGGGGGCATCCTGTGAGAAAAACAGGAGTGCTGAGACTGTTTGGATGTAGATGATTTAATTCCTGTGCAAATGCTCTGCCTTCTACATCTGGGAAGGGGTTTTCCTCAAATCCTCCCATGGCTGTTTATGTAACACTGATTACAAATTTAAATGTTTAAAAAATTCCCCAAACTAAATTAAAAATTAATGTTTAATTTTCTTTCATGCAGGCCATTGGAAATGCTAAAACAACAAGGAATGACAACAGCAGTCGGTTTGGGAAATACATTGAGATTGGCTTTGATAAAAGATACCACATCATTGGTGCCAACATGAGGACATATCTATTGGAAAAATCTCGGGTTGTGTTTCAGGTGAGGAGTTGTAGGGGTTTTTTTCTTCTTTTGTTTCTTTTGGTTGCTGTACTCTGTGAGTTCGGTAGTCTGGGATTTTTCTACAAATTGAAAAGCATTTCTTTAAAAGTAGAATCACAGAACATTTACGTTGGAAAAGACCCCTAAGATCATGGAGTCCAACCATTCCCCAGCACTGCCAAGACCACCACTAACCCATGTCCCCAAGTCCCACATCCACATGGCTTTTAAATCCCTCCAGGGATTTGGACTCCACCACTGCCCTGGGCAGCTGTACCAGGTGAAAATACCATTCCTAATATCCAATTTAAACCTCCCTTGGCACAACTTGAGGCTGTTTCCTCTAGTCCATTCCTTTTCTGGTGGACACAGCTTTGAGTTGTGTTTTTCAGGCTCAATCTTATAAAGTTGTTCTTCGTTATTCCAGTCTGATGATCCTCATTGTAGGGTAATTTGTACTTGAAAGACTTGTTAGTTGGCTTTGGGTTACTCCCTCTGTCACCCTGAGGCTGGAGCACGGAGGAGGGATCACTGCTGCTGGCCTGGCTGCTGGGCAGTGATCGAAAACCTTTCTCTGGGCAGCTGCTTCATTTTTGCTGAACTTTTTGAAGAGCCAGGGAGCACAAATTACAGGCAACTGTCTTCAGTTCTGATGATGGAGGAGAGGCAGGAGAAGGGCTGAAGGGGGTGATTAGCTCAGTTGGTTAAAACTTGGTTGTAATAATGCCAAGGTCATGGGTTCAATCCCCTATGTGGGCCATTGACTTAAGAGTTGGACTGGATGATCCTTGTGGGTCCCTTCCAACTCGGAATAGTCTGGGATAGTCTGGCTGATGTCTCTGCCATGGCACATCCTTTGGGTTTCTTGTTCAGGGCACAGGACAGGCTTTCTTGGTTTCTGCTTGGGATGTAGCTCAGAAGCACTTGCAAAACTTTTGTCCTAACACAAGGAAAAAAGGCCCAAATAAAAATGTTTTAAAAAAATTAACAACTTCGGGAAGCCGTGAGAGTAGGACGCCTTTTTGTTATGTTACTGCTGGTTTGCAATTAATGCTTGCTAGCTCACTTAGCCCAGTTATCCCAGAGAGGGATAAGATGTGGAAGGTAATGTAGAGTTGTTTTGGGGGTTTTTTTGCAAGATGAGCAGTGTGTGTTGGTCAGGGCAAGGCTTGGCACATCCTTTCTACAAGGTGGTAAGGTAACATCCCTGTCTTGCTGGCATTGAGGGGATGTTGATGGTGGGAAGCAAGGAATGGGATCAGGATGGCCCTGGGCTCAGTGGGCACCAGGCTGAGGGTGGGAGCACTGCTGTAATCTCTTGTGCCTCTGGTAACTTAGAGCCTTCCCCACAGGCAGAGGACGAGCGCAACTACCACATCTTCTACCAGCTCTGTGCCTCATCAAGCCTTCCAGAATTCAAAGACCTCGGACTAAGTAAGTGCTGGAACCTCCCTGTGCACTGGGTGGCTGTTGCATAGGTCTGGTGGCAACAGGAAAACATGGTGGGGTTAGAAATGTCATTGGTGTGGTCATGTGTGCCTGTTCACTGGGAAGAGGTGAAGGGAGAAGAGCTTGAAGGGCTTCATCTGCCCCTGGGATGAGGATGATGAGGCCCTGGCACAGGTGCCCAGAGAATGGAAGTGTTCAGTGCCAGGCTGGACAGGGTTTGGAGCAACCTGGTCTAGTGGAAGGTGTCACTGCCCACGGCAGAGGGTGGAATGGCTTGGCCTTTAAGGTAAGGACCCTTCCAACCCAAACCATTCTGGGATTGTGTAAAAATTTGCAGCAAAGCCACAGTGAAAATATGTACTGTGGTAGATGCCAGCTGTTGCAGAGAGATCATGTGTTAACACTGTACCAAACTTGCATAAATATGTGTATTTTAAATCAAGTTGGTCTGAGTTGATGCCAAAGTTTTGGCAGGAGTGGTTGTGTCCTTTGAATTCACTGTACTTTTTCCATGGTTAACTGCTGGAATGTGTTGGAGTTTTTTTCCCTGGATTTGCAGCAAAAGATCTGTAGAACACTTGATTCAGAGGGTTTGCACTTGAAGCAGGAGGTGCAGAGATGTATTTTAATTATTCTTTTATCTTGAATATTTGCTATTGCTTAGAAAAAGAAGCAGGGCTTAAAATAGGCTTTTAAAGTATTTAAAATAGTGAGCAAGGCAGATTGTGATCCCAGCACAGTCTTGCAGAGGTTTCCATCCTGGCTGTAGAGCAATGGCAGATCAAGAGAGAGGCTTTCATTTTCTGGGGTAATTTTGAGCTTGCCTTTATGACTTTTTAGGTCACTGTGGGCACATTGGTCACTTTGAGCTCTTTCAAGAGTTTCTGCTATGGGGTTATGTGCTTCATTTTTGCAAAGATACCCTGGATAATGATGTCTGCCAGCATCTTAAAATTCAGGCACAAATTATTTCAGCTCAGACTGGGAGATGAGCTGATATATGAGAGCTCCAGCTGTGAAACCACTGCTTTCTTCCTGGGAACATGTGGATCAGAGGAAATACCTCTGTCTTAGTCATCACAGCTCTCCAAAAGCATTGCCTGTATTTGTGGTGACTGGTTATAGTGCAGGCTGAGATGTCTCTGCTCTGCTGGTGCATCACCCTGGACATCTTTGTGCTGTTGTGACTGTGGCTCTCAACTTCCCAACCCAATGAAAACAGCTGGTGGGGTAGGAGGCAATGGGTGCTGGGGCAGTTATCCCCCAAGGGAACCTTCCTGGGTTATTGCTAATCAAAATTTGATGTTGTCAGTGCACATCAGTCTCCAGCTGCACTTCTCTGTGGTGCTTGAGCACTTACTGTGTCACAGTGTGCTCGGGTACCCACCAGGCCAAATGCAACACTGGGAAAGGAGGGAATTCTCCCCAAAGTTCAAAGTGTGTGTCTTCAGTGTTTCCTGCACTGTCGCCTTGCAATAGCTTAAAAATACCTCCCCAAAGTGTTTTGGCACCTGGGAGATGTGGGGCTGCTCACAGAGTCTGTGAGGACAGAGATGTGGGTGTTGTGAGCTGCTCTTGTTGGTGTGATGGAGGTTCTGCCTTGACCTGTTGATTTGCTTGTGCTGGGCAGTGTTCTGTGAGTGCAGATGTGCATAATTCACTTATTTTCTTTCTTCTGAGCAATTTTTTTCCATTTCTAACTTTGCCTCAGATTTACTAGCCTGTATTTCAAGATGACTAGTCAAAACTCAAATTTATTTCCTCATGTGAGCTGTACTTATCTTAGGTGTCTGCCTTGTCTTCCCAAAGCTTATTCAAAACAGGGGGTATCTTGATGTGAAAATCCACCATTGGTTAGACATGGAGGAGGATGTGTGTTTTTCCATATAAAATATAGGAGCTTCTGCTTCTCCTTTGGCTCTTGCACATAAAAAGAATTGTTGTTACTCTTTTAAATGTTGCAAAATACTTGAAAACAGAGAATCTCTAAACACGTGTAAGCCTAGCAGAGCAAACCAGTGTTGCTCAGTCAAGAGTGATCCTAAAGGTTTAATTTTAAACTAGAAGGTAAATATTTGACTTAAAATGTTGGTGTGCAATGCAAGTGTCTTTTGAAATGTGGTGTCTAACTTAACGATGCCTGCACAGTGGTGCGAAGCAGGAATGTGTTTTATTAGTTTGTAGTGAATCAGAGGGTTTATATGGCTGTTAAAATAATTACACAGATATTGAAATATAAAGATTGGAGTCACCAGAGGTGACTTGAGGCAGAAACAGATCCCCGTGTGGATGGTTAAAATTGGAAGCTGGTGTCCTGGTCCCATCAGCCACCACCAGCCCTGGATACATCTTGCAGCGTGATGTGCAGCAAAAGCAGGTTGTTAATGTGATGTGCTCCATCTGGGCTGGGTGAGTTCCTGTTGTGCTGGGGGACCAGGATGGACATTGTCTGCCTGACCCCAATCAGCATTTTCTGACCCTTGTTCCTGGTGCTTCATCAGTGAGCAGAATTAGTGACACCTCCAGGTCCCTGGGCTTTGTGTGCCAAAAAGAATTAAATGTTTTTCTTTACAGCCTGAAAGTACAGCTAATGCAAAAGCCTATGGGAGGGCAGGGAAGGGATGGGGAGTTTGTGGTGGCAATTTGAGTCAAAAATTGCAGATTGCAGTGATTTTAAAGGTTACCAGTAGCCTGATGTGGAACACACAGTAGGCTTTTTCTCTTTGTATTCATGGTGCTTGGGAAATAGCAAGTATTTTTTGGCAAGTCACTCCTACCCAGCTCCGAACAGGCTGAGGCTGGTGCTGAGAATCCATTCTGGGTGGGATGGGAAGGCTGAACACATGCTGGGCTGCCCCAGCCCTCCTGGGGGCCAAGCTGTGGCTGTGCCAGGACTCAGCCCAGCAGCCTTGGGCACACACCTTAATGGTATTGGCCTCAAGTAAGCCCTTGTTTTAAGGAGGAGTGATTGCATGTGTGGTTTTTTAAAGTGTGTATAAACGCTGTGATCATTTTTTGTTGTATTTGCATTTGAAATGCCTTTCAATCTCCATAGGATTTATTGGTGTTGTCCTGAAATAACTTTGCTAAGGCACTGATGTTTACATGGTTTAATGCTGGCACTGCAAGCAATTTTGCATTCCCTTTGCTCCCAGTGTTGAAGGCTTTATGTGGGGAAGTATCTGAATCAGTCATGGCTGTGTTAAAGAGGATGAAAAAAATATTTAAAGTACTAACTTCAGTATCTGAAACTGTCTTCACCCATGAGATGAGACAGGTATTAAGAATCCCAAATATGCCACTGCACTGCCCTGACTGAACTTGCTTTGCATGGAAAGAAGTTTCATCACTGCCAGAAGTGGTTACAGTCACTTATCAAGGTTCTACTTCATCCATTTCTAAGTAACTGTGGTTCAAAGGAGACAGATGTCCTTTGGAGATGGGGGACAGGGAGCATCCCAGTCCATATTCCAGGGAGTGGCTGCAGCTGGTGAATAGTGCTTGCTGATGTGTTTCTCCTCTTTCTTCTTTCCTAGCCTGTGCTGAAGACTTTTTCTACACTTCTCAGGGAGGTGACATATCTATTGATGGTGTGGATGATGCTGCAGACTTTGAGAAAACCAGACATGCCTTCACCCTGCTTGGTAAGGGGTTGCTCTGCCTGGAGCTTGCCCAGTGGAAGTCTCTTGCAATTGTTTTCAGTGTTTTCCCTGAATTACAATGTTTCTGTTGACCTAGTTGCCTTTACTTTGTTCTTTAGTATGAGCTGCAGAAGTGTTTCTTACAGCATCAAAATGGAGAAAGACGTGGAATTTTAGAGGAACTTAAACCATTCTGAAGCCAAAGCTGTGCTGCAGCTATTTTTTTATGCTGTTTACAAGCAGGAAAAAGAGCAATTACTCTGCACTTCAATCTGTGTTGGGGTTGAGGGTGATGTCACTTCTTGGACTGCCACAGTATTGTACCAAGTAGCTGATTTCCTGGAAATAATGAGCTGAGTACATCCCTGCTGTGCAGAGTCCACGTCTGAATGGCAGCTGCAAAATCCGTGGCATGCTGCAGGGGAGCTGTGCTGTAGCCTGCCTGCAGCAGTGGCTGTTGGAAAGGAAAACCAATTTTTGCTGGGGAAAACTTTCCTGGTTTATTAATATTTATCTGAAACCATATTTTTAAATCCCGGTCAGTCTCGGTGCCTCTCAGTTGCATTTCATGTGTTGTGAGAGGAGCTCATGATGTTCACAGTTGGCTGTGGAAACCCTTGACTAGTTGTGCCAGCAATGAGCTTGGGGACTCATTTCAGGCCTGTGCTTCCCCCAGACTTGTGTTTAAATGGGGTCAACCTCTTTTTCTTTGGGGTGTTAGTGGGGTCTTGTCATTACCTTCCTCTAGTCCGGTTTGTGTGACTTCTAACTGTTAACTACTCAAAAATAAGACTTCTGTTTGCTTCAAACTTTCCCACAGGACTCTAATCCCCAGGGAACTCTCTACACATCCCCTTGGCATGTGTAGTGTCTCTTTGGTCATTTTCTCTACCTCCCCAAGCAGTTCCCCTGGCCCCTTGCTGGTCCCTGGGAAGTACTGTGAGAGCATCTTCTTCTGCTGCCAGTTTGATGATGTTTTCCTTCTCTTCACATACTTCCTCTGGTTCTGCCTTTCCTCATTTTCCCTCAGTGTTTCTCAGCTCTGTTGCTGCTGTTCAGGGGCTGGTGATGCTGCTGCTACACTTCCCAGTCTTTCCTTCCTATGTGTAACAATGAGAAGTCAGATTTATCTGCAGATCCCCACCCTAGCCAGGCTTAACTCCAATTAAGAGTTCCAAGTAACAGAAGAGCATTGCAGCTTTGAGTAACCTTGAAACGTTTCTCACTGTGCTGATAACAGAAAAGTCCTGAGAGAGAGAAAGGGAAGCTCCGGGTAATTCAGAAACCAGCAGGTCATGTCTCATATCTCGGATGGATAATTAGGACACCAGCCCTGAACACAAAAGGGACACAGAAACCCAGCTGGGATGTAAAAAAAAAAAAGCAAGATACAGCAAGAAGGCTATGTATGTGCAGGCTGCTGCTGAGCAAAGTTCCTGCTGGGAATGCCTGTAAACCCTGCCAGAAAAATGTATAAAGCAATAACATCTTATACCCCTAGTAAAGACTCCCAACATGTAGCTCTTTTGGAGTCACTGGGGGCAATGAGACAGAGCTCCACATCATCTTCCTTGCCGTAGCACCAGTGTGGAGGTGTTTGTGCATCATGTGCAGGGCTTTAATTTTCCCTTCTGTTTGTGGGACACTGGCAGTAAGTTGTAATTTCTGTGCCTTTTTTGTCAGCAGACTATGATCACAGAAAAGGACTCCTTGTCCTATAAAAGCTACAGAGCTCCTCTAGCTCTGACCCTGTTTGATAATTATGGAGCAGCATCCTTGGTTTTGTGTGTATTAAATCCATCTGTGTTAAAATTGAGTGTTTGCAGTGTGTTGATTGGAAGAAGTTTTGTAATTCTGAAACCCAACAGCCTGGGAAGGAAATCAAACACCTTGAGTGTCTTCAAATAAGCTGAAAATTGCTGTTTGTTTTCTGTTTTGACAATCAGCCATCAATTGTTCCCACAGGAGTGAAGGAGTCTCATCAGATGACCATTTTTAGGATAATTGCAGCCATTCTGCACCTTGGGAACTTGGAAATCCAAGCAGAACGAGATGGAGAAACCTGTAGTGTGTCGGTAGGTCACCAGCTGGAGTGGGGCATGTAGGGACCTTCCTGTGCTCATAAATCAGTCCATGTTGGATGTGTAGAGCTTCATACCAGTACCATTTAGTAGAAAGCCCTTTTCCTCCTAATTTTCTTTGCCTTTTTTTGAAAACACATCATCATTTCCTAGTTGCTTGACTTTTCCTGGGAAATAGTGGATTATTCCTCCTCTCCACCCAGACTCTAAGCAAGATTACTGAAATATTATTATCTTACATCCCAGCACATCTTTAACTTTTCCTTGAAACACTTGGTGCACAGTGTTGGGTAACAGTGACTCCACTAGCAGAAAGTGTTGGTCTACAACCACTTTCCTACTGCTTGTAATGCAGCCAATCCAGTATCCAAAGGAGCATCACAGTTAATTATCAAGAATAACACTAAAGATGCCTTGGAGTCAGTTTTTCTGTTTCTGTGTTTGTTCAGAGGCAGGGAAAAAAAGCGCAGTTATTTGGAAAATACTGTATTGTAAATTACCATTGCATCCCAGGCTGGGCAGTTTGTTCTTAATTAAAGTATTAAAATGGGTGCTGCACTCACCTTTAGTGTTACCTTGGGGTTTGTTGCGTTAGATGCTGAGGTAATTTGCTTGATATTTGGCAATATGGATGTGTTCAAAGTGATCTGCTTTAACAATGTTGAGTTCTGTTAATGAAGTTCATGTTGTTTAATTACCCTCAGCTGTGATTGCAGGGTAGTAAATCAATTCCATTATGACTTTGTGGTCAAAAAGCTATCACTGCAATAAAGCATCCTAGAATTCTTGTAAAGTTCACTTTTTTCCTCCTTTTCCAAACCCATCCAGCATCTGTAGTGCACATATCTAACTGGAAACAATTTCCTTATTATTACAATTGTTTTCTCATTGTCCGAAAGGCAGTGCCCACTATCTTAGCCTAATAGAGACTCAGAGCTGCCTTGTCTTAGTTTGATGGGGGGAAAAATACATTACACTACAGAAATGAAGTTCATATTTGATCTTATTAACTGTGCAAAGCCCCAAGCCCTTCTGGTGGTGCACAGCTTATAACTTTGTTACTCAAAATGGAGTTAGTTTTTAAAAGTTGTCATGAAAAAGCCTAAGCTTTAGTTTAAAATTTTAAACCAGGTTGGTCTCAAGGAGTGTGTAGTTGCAGCTCAAGGAGGAGTGAAGTGGAGAATGCTCTGTCCTGTGGAAATCTGCTCTTTGTGAAAACTGAGACCTCGGGGATAAGCAGAGCAGAGCCAAGCCATGGTACCACTGTTTGGAGCTCTGTGTGAGCTGTTCCTCTTGTGTCCATGAAGACTGTCACAGATGGATGAGTGTCATTGCTTTTCCACTCCCGTCACCCACAGAGAGACACAGCCTTTCCCTAGATAGTTGTGCAGCTAATTTCTTGCATAGATCTTGAGTGTAAAACTCCAGTTTGGGGTGTCATCAACCTGCTCACTTTGCTTTCTGTCTTCTCCCTCCAGAGTGAGGACGAGCACTTGAAGAACTTCTGTGGCTTGCTGGGTGTGGAGCTCAGCCAGATGCAGCACTGGCTTTGCCACCGCAAACTCGTCACCATGGCTGAGACCTACGTCAAGAACATGTCCCTGCAGCAGGTGGTGAATGCCAGGAACGCCCTGGCCAAGCATATTTATGCCCAGCTCTTCAGCTGGATTGTGCAGCACATCAACAAGTCCCTGCACTCCACTGCCAAGCAGCACTCCTTCATCGGCGTGCTCGATATCTACGGGTAGGCACCTGCTCTGCTCTTGGGGCAGCATGGTTAGTCCTTCATGGTGTGCCTTGCCCTTCATGGCTTGCCTTGCCCTTCGTGGTTTGCCTTGCCCTTCGTGGTTTGCCTTGCCCTTCGTGGCTTGCCTTGCCCTTCGTGGCGTGCCTTGCCCTTCGTGGCGTGCCTTGCCCTTCGTGGCGTGCCTTGCCCTTCGTGGCGTGCCTTGCCCTTCTTGCAAGGCACTCTTGACCTTGGCTTGTGGCAGGTGGTGGAAATGATAAGAAAGAAACACCAAAAAGCACTGGCATGTGTGGTTTGCGGTTTGGTTCCTCCTTCAGATGGTCCAATCTGACCCCAAAATGGTACATACAGTTCTGTTTGAGTGCTGGCTTTTGCGACTTACCTCCTGTGCTGTTCTGATTTGGGATTTCTGTCTCGTGCTGTTTAAAGCATTGAGCTCAAGATGAGCTGTGAGTAAAGGTACCAGTGTGGAGGCCAAAGACTGTGCCCAGCTCTGCCTGGGGTTGCTGTGGTGTTTGAGGAAAGTGCTTTGCTTCTTCAGCTGTGAAACTGCTGCTGCAGGGCCCTTGTGCGGTGAGAGCTTTTGGAGGAGTTTGGGAACCTGTGGTGGGGCTGTAAGGTGCAAAAAGCTCTTACAGGGCTTGCAGCCTGCAGCCTCCAGGGAAATGAGCTGCTTCAGATTTGGACTGGGTACCAGTTACTGTCTGGTCTGTCGTCCTGGCACTTGAGTGCTGGTAGAAGAGGGATGTGAGAGTTATTTGTGAAGAGTTTGTTCCAGCTGAAGGCTGCAAGGAAGAAGGTGGAGGAGAAAGAAAGGGATTCTGTCAGCTGTGCAGTGGAAAAGGAAGGAGGTCTTGGAGTTTTGGGTTTTTTACCCTCCATTCTTTCAACATCATCATTTTTCTGTCTCTGTGGGCAACAAGGGCAAGGGAGAAGCCTGAGGTTTCTCGGAGAAGCTGTGACTGCCCCATCCCTGGAAGTGTCCAAGGCCAGGTTGGATGGGGCTTGGAGCAGCCTGGGATAGTGGAAG
>JAOXXN010000364.1:174340-190481 GCA_026770055.1 Myrmophylax atrothorax
TCACACAGATGCAGGAAAAAGAAAAAAATAGATTTTTAAGACAAAGCAACGCTTAATGCTGATTTATTCATTGCTTTGCAGGTTTGAAACTTTTGAAGTGAATAGCTTTGAACAGTTTTGTATCAACTATGCCAACGAAAAGCTCCAGCAGCAGTTCAACTCGGTAAGGTCAGCTTGGAAACATTCCATAAAACTTAGCGCAAGATGTAATGAGGCAGGATTGTTGTGTGTCTGGCTTGTGCTTAGTGGGATTTACCTGCAGCCTGGACAGACTGGATGGTCAGCATGGATGTAGTCCCTGGGATACCTCTCTCCCAGGTGTTACATTGAAATGGCACTGAATATTCCCATCAAATTGAAAAATGTTCCTTGGATGTATAAGCTTGATGCTGGAAATAGGTTTGCATGTATTTTATGCAGAGTTTTGAGTGAGCATGTAATTTGCCTCTTCCTTGGTGTAGTTTCAGTCCCAAAGTGAAACTTGGATGGTCTCGTGCCAAGTCCTGATTTCCTGTGTAAGTTAAAATAAAGTATGGGTGTGGAAACCTGTCCATTAAGTGTGACTTAAACCTGTGAAATGAAAACTTTGCATTAAATAGCTGGATTGGACACACTCTGCACTTTTCACTTGGATGTACCTCACAAAACCCAGAAATTTTTCTGTTTTGTTTTACTAGAAAAAAGTGCTTACCTACACTGGAAAGGAAACTAGTAAGGGGGTTGTGTTCTGCTTTGGTTGTTCGTGGGGGAAAAAATGCTATCAGTTTCAGGATGCAAAGGAAAACTTGTTAAATTTGAGCAGCTAAGTACTGCAGATTAGCTTGGCCCCTTGAAACATTATCATATGCATGGACATGAACATTTGCAGTCTATCTAAGGCATCAGATAGATCACTGCTGCTATAAATGAAAAGTAAATTATGGATTGTATTTGCACTATTCATATCTTACTTGGTATGCTTAACTATCACTTCTGAAGCTTATAAATTCAAACTCTGAGATGACATGTTTGAAGAGATTTTAAAAAGCTATCTTTGAAGGAAAAAAGTATATTTGAAAGATCATTTTTTAATATGCTTTAGAGTATCTCAGAAATAGCCAAAGACAATTTATCTGCTTGGGTAGAGGTCTGAGATACATAAGCCATGCAAAGATTTTAATTTTTTTTATTATACATTTTGTTAAATAAGAATGTGCAATAGAAGTGTTCCTGAGTCAGTGAGATGCTGCTGCTGATACCCATTCTAGGATGATGGGTGCTCTTTGTGAAGACTTGCTCGCAGATGAGGACACACACTCTCAGCCCTGGCTCAGCTCCTGCTGCAGGTCACTGCTTTAATCAGCAGAGCAATAAAGGAGAGAGGGATTTTTGTCAGCCCAAAAGATATATGTGTCATTGCCACTTCAATATGTGGCTTCCACCTCAATGTAGTGACAGCTTCAGTCATTTTCTAGTGAAAGTCATTTAAAGCCTTATTTTCCCCTGCCCTGTGGTTTCCTGATGTAGTGCTTTTATTTTCCTTGCCAGAAGCTAAATTGTGTAAATGGCAGTGCCTGTACAAGCTGAATGTGAGGCACCTAAAGCCTCTATGACTTCTGGATGTACTTGTGGAGTGCTGCACTCCAGTGGGGCAGGAAGGGGGTGTATGGAAGGCTGGCTGGGATCATGGTCAATAACTCTGCTGTTTTTCCACACCCAGCACGTGTTTAAACTGGAGCAAGAAGAGTACATGAAGGAGGGAATCCCTTGGACCCTCATAGATTTCTACGATAACCAGCCCTGCATAGACCTTATAGAGGCCAAACTTGGGATCCTGGACCTGCTGGATGAAGAGTGCAAGGTAAAGAGGACCACCCACCTTTTCACTGGTGTTTTTCCAAAAGGTTAAATAATAGGCTTTAACCTGAGTTATCCTGCAAGAGGGTAATCAGACGTGTTGCTGTTAAGGGTAGGCTGTTGGCATTTGCTTTGCTTTAGAGCCTCCTTGGCTACCAGCCTGGGTACCTGATCTCATCCACTGCTTATGTCTCTGGCCTGGCTGTACTTAGGAATAGCCATTGCTTGAGACTTGATTTCTTTGGTGTTGTCCAGGGGATGGAGTTCCTCCCTGTCTCAAGCCTTATTTTGTCTCAAGGGAAACCCGAGTCCTCTTGGCTGTGGGTATTTGTAGTAAAGCTGATTGCATTTAGTGCACAGAATTCACAGACTTGTAATGCTGGAGAGCAGTTTGCTCTCTTCTACACTCTGTCTCTCATACAAACCAAAACTAAATTTTGTTTAAAAGTTGAGAAGAAAGGCCAGAATGGCAAACCTTCTTGAGAATCCATAAGAAAGGTTGGACTCCTTGTTAATGCCTTGTTCAGCCATGAATTATCAAATATACTTGGGAATAAGAATTGTCAGATGGGAGATTTTCTTGAGATTTTCTTGGAGGTCTTTGGTGCTGAAGATGTCCTGTTGGAAGGGGACGGGTACAGCCTTCCTGCGGCATGTGGCTGCCCTGAGGAGCCTCAGGCTGCTTTTGCTGTGGTGTGATCCAAAAAGTTGTCCTTGGGAAGAGTTTTTGATGAGGCTGGGATATAATTTGTGACAGGAAATGTCTTGCTGATTGCAGAAGGGCTTTGAGCATCTTTGCACAAGGGCAGGGAGGGATGAGGCAAAGGGTGGTGGGAGAGCTGAAGAAAGGAAGGGACCATCACCACGATAGCCCAGGTGATAAGGACACAAAGAATTCTTGTTGGCTCTGTGGGATCCACGAGCAGAGGACAGATCTGGTGGCCTGGGAACATGAGTGTCACATTACATCAGAAGGAAAGGTTTTGGATCCATTATTTAGACTAATGTCCCTGTTGGAATGGATTTAAGGAGATGTGTGACCTGAGTTTGTCTGGGAAAGGGGTAACCTGTCAAGTATTTGCTCTCCTCCAGTTGACAGGGCTGCCTTTCCAGGCATGATGGGGCTGTCCCAACCTGCACATCCCCAGCTCAGTTTCAGTACAGAAACTCCATCGATCTCCTTGTTATGACCCAGACTTGGGGCTTCCGCTTTCCAAAACTGCTGTCTGGAAGACCCCTCAAAAATGAGAACAAATTAAACTTAATTTGATGACCTTAAAAATAGCACCTCAGCCAATGCTGGCTCAGAAGGAGGTCAGAGTGTTTGCGTGATAGTCAGTATGTTTTCTTCTGGTCTCTGTGCTATAAGGCCTGTTAAATTTTTCAGGCTCAAACTGTCTCCTGGATACTTTGAGGACCATAATGAAATTTTCCTTGTGCCTTGTTGGGAATAACACCTTGGTCTCCTCTCTGGAGCACTTGGCAGTGGTTGCTGCTGGTGACATTCCAGTAGACAGAACAACTCCCATGCACCACCAGTAATATGGGCAACTTTGCTGTAGACATGCCTACTGCTTCTTTTTTTCATCCGTGCTTGTCTTTTGACCAAAACAAATGAAACACAAGATCTATTCCCCACCCCAGATCAAATGCCAGTTATCTGGTAATTTACATGTGAGTGGGGGATGCTGTCATTAGTCACAAGCTCTTATTACAGGCCCTGTAATCACGTCTTTTATAATATCCTGCAAGTGTTCTCCAGTTTTATGAATATTTCTGCAAAATCTGTCAACTGAAAGCACCACTTCATGGATGAAACCCTTTACCCCCACGGAAATGGTTCACCTCTCAGGGTGTGACCACAATAGGGTAATTGCACATCGCCTCATTAGGACATACAGTCGTGGGTAAATGTACTCTGAGACTTTGAAAGGGCATCTAGGGGATCCTGGCTACATAATGAAGCATTAGCAGAAATGCAGAGGGTTTGTCAAATAATGTTCTTGCTTCACAGTATGGATGTTTTTTTAATCTTTAATGTGTGGATGAGGAGGAGGTGGTTTGGTATGTGCTGAAGCAGTTCAGCTAGCAAAGGTCATATGAGAGTCTTGTCCCTATTTAGAGGAAAATTGAAACAGGAATCGGCAGTGAAAGAGAGGACTCTTGAACTGAGATTGGAGTGTTAAGAACAATACCTCATGAAAGTAAATGAGAAACCCTTAGTTCCTAAAACAGACTTTAAGATTCAGAATCATAGAATCACAAAATGGTTTGGGTTGGAAGGGACCTCAAAGCCCATCCAGTTCCACCCCCTGCCATGGGCAGGGACACCTTCCACTATCCCAGGCTGCTCCAAGCCCCATCCAACGTGGCCTTGAACACTTCCAGGGATCCAGGGGCAGCCACAGCCTCTCTGGGCAACCTGTGCCAGGGCCTGCCCACCCTCACAGACAGGAGTTCCTTCCCTAAATCCCATAAGCCTGCCCTCTGGCAGCATGGAGCCAGTCCCCCTTGTTCTGTCCCTTCATGGCTTTGTGAAAAGTCTCCCTCTTCAGGAGGGAGATGTTTATGTTTGGGTTTTTTAAGACAGCTTTGAACTCTTAGGATTTGGAAGCTGTTGTAGAATTATTAGGGTTTGAGGTGGCTTCTTGAGCTCATTTGGTCCTACCTCCATTATGTCCTTGCTCTGCCCAGGAACCCTTACAATCCCCATGGACTGTGACCTGTGTCCTCTGCTAAGTGACTGTGGAGACCCTGAAATGCCTTTCCCCTGTTTCCTGCACTGGAGTTTGACCTGCTTGGAGCTTTTAGGGTATCTTGGTTTTGGTTTGGAGGAGCAGCAGGAGTTCATGTCCCATGCACCGTGGTGGTGTGATGTTGAAGTGCTCAAGCACAAACTGAGGAGCCTGAAGAGATGGGAAAGGGCAGAAGGGCATTTAGGAGAACCTTCCTGTGGTGAGCTGTGAAGTGTGAATGGAATCACCATGGAACAAAGAGGGGTGGTGGTACCTAATTTGGAATAAGAGCCCAGTCCTTGAGGAGAGCAAGGAGATAAATGTAGAGACTATCAGAAGAAATGAGCAGAAAGGAGGGAGACTGTCTTCAGAAAATCCAGCTGTGAGATGATTGCTTGCGTGTCTGGAATGCATTTAGGGTATGGTTGCTCTTTTTGTGGAGGGGACAGCACACTTCTTGGGAAGACTTTGAAGGCTTTGAGGTTTGAGGGAACATATGAAGAGTGACTTTCACTGTCTGGAGAGGAGCAGCCAGCCAGGGCTGGTTTTTCAAGAGACTTAAATTATCCTCAAAGGAAACGGAAACCCTCTGAGAAAGGCAGTCAAGTCTCTGTGACAAAGTTGGATGAGCTGTCCTGCTTTTCAGGCTGAAGCTACATGCCCTGTGGGAGAGCTGCTTGTCTTCCATGTACTTCCCAAGTGCCTTGGGTGAGCCTCTCTGGCACAGAGTGTGATTCGGGGGTGAACTTGATCGTTGGGAGTCCTTTCCAACTCAGGACATTCTGTGATTCTGTTTGGGAATACAGTCAGCTGTGGATGCCAAGGTTTCTCCATAAAGTCTCCTGCAACTTCACTGCTTTTTGGATTTTTTCTATCCTTTTGGGGTGGGAGTAGGAATGAAAAAAATCAATGAAAAAGAAGAAAGGTATCCATTAGCATGAAATGCATCCAGATGGGTTCAGTCAAGAACAGGCTGTTTGGAAGGGTTCATGTGTCAATCGTGGCATCGTTGTCCAAGATTTGTTAGGGATCTTAGTGACATCCTTTCTGTTGAGGAGCAGCCTGACCCGGAGGTTGGCAAAGGGGGATGTGTCTTACCAAACCCACAGACTCCCTCATGTTCTTGAACTCTTTTGTGGCTCTGGTTTGTGTTTAATGGCACGTTGCCATTGTGTTATGCTGTTAATGTGCCAAATGCATTTTCTAATGTTGTTCAAAAGATGCTCTTTAACCTTTCCCGTGTCCTTCTGTCAAGTGCCAGAAACACTGAAGTCTGTTTCTGGCCGACTGCTTTCCAATCCCACTTGTCTCTGTGCATCGCTATGAACTTGGGTATCTGAGCAAATGTGTTTTCCTTGTCTGGACTCATTAGTTTTTTGAGCATCAGAAACCAGCACGTTGCCTTCCTGTGCTGCCCTGTCCTGTCCAGGGGGATTTCTGCTCCGTGAGCAGATACAGGGAGGTTGGACCTCTGGGCTTTCCTTTCGGGCGGGCCGTCCGATCCGATGGCAGAATAACCTCCCCTATGCCATGCTGTCAGCTTTGATGACTTCAAAGTCAGGCACATCACTTGCAGTGGAACGTGTCTCTGGAGTGCAGAGGAAGCCCAGGCTCTTTTCAGGCTTTAATTTATTGGAGTTACAGACAAGGAAAATAAAGTGTAGATACCTTCCAGAGGGTTCTCTTTTAGCTCATTAGATTTGAATCATAGAATCCGTAGAATGGTTTGGGTTAGAAGGGACCTTAAAGGCCATTTCTTGCCAACATCCCTGCCATGGGCAGGGACACCTTCCACTATCCCAAGTTGCTTCAAGCCCTGTTGCAACCTGGCCTTGAACACTTCCAGGGATGGGGCATCCACAGCTTCTCTGCCCAACCTGTGCCAGGTACTCCCCACCCTCACTGGGAAGAATTTCTTCCCAATATTCTATCTAAATCTACTTTCCTTCAGGTTAAAGCTGATGACCTCTGTTGGTTTTATGCATTTAACTGTCCTGTTGGAGGTGATGGTGCAAGGAATCTCAGCCTTTAGACCTGGCAGCTCCAGGCAGTTCCTCAGCTCGGCTACTTGGTGATCTTGATTGTTTCTTGATCCTGGGATGCAAAATGGGCAGACTTGAGCCCATGGGGCTGACCCTGGCCATGCTGGGTGGCTTTGATTTCAGTTGTAGTAGCTCCCTGGCAGCTCAGAGGACAGTGTGTGCAGAGGGGAGGTGACAGTGGCCAGGGTTATGCTGTCCCACCAGTTTCTTGCAGTGACAGAGGCACAGAGAGGAGGGCAAGCAGAAGCAGTGACCTTGTGCTATTTCTGGTATGTTTTACCTTGTTTAAGCATTCCATACAAAACTTGCAAGGCAGTTGCTTTTCCTCTTCCTCGTCCCCTGAAATAAAGGTGAGATAGTCTCTAAATAACTTTCTCAGTGGCTCTGAAGGCCTTAAACTGCCAAGCTAATACCAAAAGCTGTTATAATAGTGCAGATAATGGCGCTGTTAGTTTTTATCTCTGGAACTTGGTCCCTATCAGGTGCTTCCCAGGCAGCTAAAAATACCCAAGGCGGCTGCAGGGCAGTGAGCAGGGTATGGCAAAACCCTCTTTCTGGGAGGCAGGAGCGATGCCTTTGAAGTTCAACTCTGAGATAAGCAGGTTTTTCAGCAAAGTGGATGGCCTAGAAGAGAGCTGGTGCAGGGTAATTCTGCTCCCTAGAGCATCTGATGGCTCAGGTGCTCCTGCTCTGCACCTGTGGCTTAGTCCTGAACAGGAGGTACCCAATGATAGCTCCAGAAAGTATGTCTTTTACATATAAATATTAAATATAACTGATGAAAAGAAACCCATCTGCATTTATATAGCTCTGTAGTTCAAACATGCGAGTCTATCTTGCGTAAATAAAACATATATATAATTGCATAACTAAGTGCCTTTTAATATTTATATATACTCTGTGTTATTTCTATCTGTATCCATAATTGGCTACACTTAAAAACTGTGAAATATAAATAAATCTGGGATAGCATGGTATGCATGAGTGGCTGCTGCATTTAATTCACCCCTGTTAATGGGGATGGGCAGGACATTCTTATCCCTGTGTCCAGGAACCCTTCTGGTGTGTTTTGACAAGGCTGTTTCAGAGCAGCACAGAGAAATATTACTCATCTGTCTCAAGTGTTCCTTCTCACTTTTTGCTGCCCCTATTCCCTGTGTCATTTTTCATACAGAGATCTATGTAAAGTCCTGATGGTTAATCCAGAGCTCTCCCTGATGCTGCACCCTTGTTCACTGGTCTCTAGGCTTTTGTCTGATGTTAAATATTGCCTAACACTTTTCTCCTGGCTCTTCTCTTTTTCTAACCTAAATTATACAGTCAGGCTTTTATTTTTTTTGTCAAATACTGTGTCTATATCTGTATGTGCAGCCATTCCTGTCCTACTGGCAGTGAGGGATCCGTGGGATGGGAATAACCCCATCAGCTGTGTCTCTCAGCCCTCACTCTTTTTTTCCTTTAATTTTCAAAAATTTTCTTTTGTGGCAAGCTTGTTGGGCTGGAAAAGTGCAAAATAAAAGAGTTGTATGGCCATGGTGCTTTCCTCAAAATGCCCTTATGTTTTTTGAAAAGTTTTGGGGGTTTTGGTTGGTTTGCGGGGCGGGATATAAATATATTCTAAAAGAATGAGTATTTATGGGAAGTATAATGATGTATTTAATACTAGAAATTGCAGCATATTGTTATATGCTGCTATACTGCTATATGTCTTTAGAAAATAATAAAACAAAATAAATTTCCCCATCTTGAACAGTATGTGGCATTAACTTAATTTTACTGTCATTTAGTGTGTAAAAATTGCAGGTTCTGGGAAGGAAGGAAACCTCAAGCATTCCTTTAGCTGCTGATTTGTGAAAGGTAGCCCCTTCACTTGCTGTGAGGTGTTCTTTTAAGTCTTTGCAGTTTTTTAGGATTTCTCCATTCTCTGCCCCATTCTACCAAAGGAATTTCTTAGGCAACACCTGGTATCTTGATGTACAGTGGCCAAATTCTTTCAAACGTGGGTCGACATGGGATTTTGCATCCTGGTTTCAGTGTGAATAGGAGGCAGCAGGAGGGTTTGGCATCCAGGACACCTGTGGCGCAGGAGATTGGATTGTGGGAAGGGGGTGTGGAAATCATGTGGCAGTGGTAGGGCAGTTGTGTGGGTTTGAAGTCTCAGCCCTCTGTGTAACTGGGGTTAGCTCATTCCGGGATTGGGATCCAGGTGATCCCAAAGAGGCAGAGATTTCTTAAGAATTATGATTTTATTATTATTTCATTTTAGATGTGAAAGAATTGTATTATCATTATTATTTTAAATGAAATAAGCCAGAATGTTCCTGTGTTTTGTCTCAGGTGGCAGTTTCCTGGAAGCATTCATTCACCAAAAACAGCATTTAAAAGGTGATGTTGGTACCTGAGCAATTAGTGTGACTGAAGTGGAAAACCACTTCCTTTATATTTTTTTATTTTTTTATTTCCCTGCAACAGCTGTTCTGTCTGTTGGAACAGCACTGGCATTTGGGTGTTTTTCACTTGAAATGAAATTTTAGTGTGTTTGCCAGGAATATAGTAGAACATAAATAGCACACACATCTATAACTGGTCCATTTTCCCCCCGTGCAGGTTCCCAAGGGCACTGACCAGAACTGGGCACAGAAACTCTACGACCGCCACAGCTCCAACCAGCACTTCCAGAAGCCTCGAATGTCCAACACCTCCTTCATCATCCTGCACTTCACTGATAAGGTACCTGGGGTTGGAAATGGGAGGTGCACGGAGGGCAAAGAACAGCCATGTGAGGGAAAATTAGTTTGTAGCCCCAGTGAGCTGCTTTTTGGTGATAGAGGTGCCTGGTTGGCAGTAATTTCCCCTCGGTGCTCAAGTCTAGATCAGCTCTGAGGAGCTTCAGCCACAGAACTATTGCTCTAAGCTGTAAATTGTTGTGGTTTCTAGACGAGAATAAAATGCTCCTTCTCAGAGCTGCTACAAAATGAGTTTCTGTAAGGGCAGCTTGACAGAAAATGTGTTGGAAGAGGGAATTATTTTTGAAGAGGCAGAGCTGTGAGTGTCAGCGAGGCACAGTGTGGGCAGGAGGTGAGAGGTGATCCTGGGCTGATCCCACCTTTCTGAGGGAGAGAAGATGCCAACTGTGGGACTAAACTAGACTAAATACAAATGTCTGGTGCTGTAGGGATTTGTCCATGGGCTCCAACTTCATCAAAACCCTGATGTGACAGGTGTCAGTCACAGCAAATAAGAATCTTAAAGCTTGCAGTTATCCAAAACACACATTTGTGAGAATAAAAAAGAAGTGATACCAAGTCAGGGATGTGTCTGAGGAGCCAGACAACATGCAGGTGCTGTTGTGCCATACAGGTGCTTCTAACCAGGTTTGCCTTGGATAGGAGAGGCACTTTTCATGGCAGAGGTTGGTACTCACCTTTCCTTAGTCAAGTGGTTTTACATTTGAATCCTTCACAAACAATATCTCTTTGTAAGTTTTCCTGGTTTTTGGGTTTTTTTGTTTGGTTTGTTTTTTTAATCTTTGATCACTTATTTCAGGCAATTTCAAATGTTAAAAATTTTTTTTCTTCTGTGCTCTCCAAATTATACTTTTAAGAATGTTTTTCTAAGTTCCTTTTTTCATCTCAACCCTCTGCAATTTCAAAAACTAAGAGACCTGCAAGAGACAGGGCATCTTTTGAGGTTTATTGATTAGCTTACAAGATGAGGAATGAACAAAAGAGCTTGTAGAGTTACTGATGATCTTTGCATTATTTTACCCCTGGTTTCCATACAGAGCAATTTACTGACTAAGAAACAATCTGTGTTTGCAGTAAGGATTTTGCTTTCATTCAGATTCACTTCTTTTGATTAAAAGTGACCTTCAAATTCCAGTTGTTCCCGCCTCTCCCCGCCCCGGTTTCTTGGGTCAGCTCCTGACAGCAGGAGGAGTGGGAGCACCTTGTCCCTGTGCAGTTTGGCTTTACCCTCTGAGCTTCCTTTTGTCTCCTGCCAGGTGGAATACCAGAGTGAGGGGTTTCTGGAGAAGAACAGGGACACAGTGTATGAGGAACAGATCAACATCCTGAAAGCCAGCAAGGTAAAAGCAGTAAATCATGGCAGTGGTCCTGACCGGAGCCAAATTCTGTGTTCCTGTGCCACACCATGGCGTGTTGAGTTTGTGAACATGCAGTTGCCTCCAGCCACCAACTGCAAGTAAAAAAGGAAAATAAGTGGGATGTGGAGTAGGGAGAAAGGGGTAGAGGGAGGTGCTGGGTGTGGATGTGTGTGGTTGAGTGTGTTCTTTCACCCTGGTGTTAGTATCCTGTCAAAACGCTTTGCAAAAGTAATTTCCAAACCTACTGATCCTCTTCCTTTTTTGGTCACCAAGAGCCAAAATTAGGAATAGCTGTTTTAACAGCTTAATTTAACTCTTGCATGGAGCTCCCCACCCGTCACCTGAAGGTGTTATCATAGAATCAGAATGGTTTGGGTTGGAAGGGACCTGAGAGATTACCTCATTCCACCCCCCTGCTGTGGGTAAGGGCACCTTCCACTGGACCAGATTGCTCAAAATCAAGGTGATCCTGGGGTTAAAAGCCATGGTCAGCAGGGTAGTCTGTGTATTTTGGGTAGCTATGATGACTATCACCCATCCATATGAAAATAGCTGTTTGTATTAGCTGTAGTCCATCCTACTTGTCCCTGTGTCTTCTAATTACTTTAATAATTAGTATGCAAAAAACGGGATTAATATGCAGTTCTGGAAGTGTTACCCAAACTCTGAGACATTCCAGCTGCTGTGGAGCTGTTTTACACTGCTGCCAATACAAAATTTTAACAAATTAACTCACGTTGATGATCACAGTGCCCCTCCCGTGTTACAAGATTTCATGCCTTGTACCTTTGTTCTCCCAAGCGTTGCACAAACACCTTGTCAACATCTCATTGCTTCAAGTGCCAACAGGGATGTATTGATTGACCTTGGTCTCCTGGTAAAGAGCATTTTGGCTCTCAGTGTTTAAAATCTCTGGCAGTCCTGTGGGCAAGGGACTTTTTGGGATGTTGGAAGCAGAGGAGCAGGAGCTGTGGGTCTGTGCAGGCTTTGCTGTGGGTCCTGCCTGCAGTAAAAGGGCATTTGGCAATGGGCTTTGAGTTGGAGACTTTACAGTTTTATGTATAAATTGAGCAGATTTTACACTGGCTTCCAGTACCAGACTCTTTTTCTCCCTGAGCACTAGGTTGGATTGGGTTAAAAGTGTCAATAGCACAGACATCTAAGGAATTTCAAATACTTGGTGTGTTAAAACCAGACCAAAAGTTCTTCCCTGCAGCCCTGAGACTTTGATTGTCAATTAATGAGCTGAAGTTTCATAGACAGCGTCATCCCTTCCAGGGCAGCTTTTCTTAAGGAGTTATTGCTAAAATCCAGCCCTGCAAAGTCCAACACACCATCCAGCAGCTGAATGAAGGCTGCCTGACTTTGGGGTACTGTTGTGCCACCAAAAAACCTTGTGTGTGGTTTAAGGAAGGAATGCATCTGCTTTTCCTCAAAACATTTAAAAGCCTTCCACAGCACAAGCCAGTATGGTAAATTGGCCTGGGGTTTTTTTGCATTAGAGGTTTTGAACCCCCCTGCATGTTGCAATCAGGTGTGTCACAATGTCCATATTGCTCCTCTTTGTGTCTCTCTCCCTTGGGTTTACTTCTGGCTATCACCTTATAAATATCACCCTAAATCAGGAGTGGGATAAGGGGAGATGGAGGAAATACTATTTTAAAGAGCATTTTATGCAGGAGTTTGTTCCTGTCAAAGTTCAGAGATGAGAATGGGAAGTTATTTGACTGTTGTGAGTGGCTTGCCCCATGTCCCAGGAAGGAATTCATATGAAGATGACAGGATGAGCAATTTTCTCATCCATGGCGGTAGTTGTGACATTAATAACTGTGAAGTTGGACATTAATAATGCCCAAATCAAGAGCTCTGCATGTTCAGGAAGCTTCCCAGGGTAAAATGTGGGCATGATTAAAGCTTATTAGAAATGCCAGGTAGCCTCCAAGAATAATTGATGCTGTATGATGAATTATTTAGCCAGTGCTGAACTTGCTGGTGGAGCCAGTGCTGCAGAAATGGCAGTGTTTGGTAGGGATTTCTATTTGACTTGGTTGTAGAGGAGAGATGTAACTCATTGGATAATGTTGTAGAGTGTTGGGGACCCTGAAATTCATTCTTTATAAGTAAAAAGTGGGTTTCTCTGTCGTATATAGGGACTATAATATCATACCAGAGCAGGCTGGAGTTTTGTTTAATAGGTTAAGAAACTCAGCAAACCGTACTCCTTGTAACTGGTTTGCTTCACTTAAAAACCAAACCAACCCCACAAAAACCACACTGAAACCCCTCTAAAAATTAATGTGTCTTGGGACCAAAGATTTGAGTTTATCTGTCCTACAAACCAAGGTAATGCTCCTTGGGATCAGCTGTTTGAACCCTGTGACTTCAGGGTGGTGGCTTTGTAAGTGATACCAACATCTGCATTTGTGATCACACAATGGTTTGGGTTGGAAGGGACCTTAAACATCATCTTGTTCCCCCCCCTGCCATGGACAGGAACACCTTGCACTATCCCAGGTTCTTCCAAGCCCTGTCCAACCTGGCCTTGGACAATTCCAGGGATGGGGCAGCCACAGCTTCTCTGATCCAGCACAAAACTCTCAGATGCCCTTGGCTCTGAGAACATTTGGGAGATAGTTTGAGGAATTTCTGCCTTTAAGCCTTTTCTTTAATAACATGGAGGCAGTGACTTTATCAGCCTGTGCTGATGCTGTGCTGTCCTGGGAAGAACAGCAGGAGCATCTTCACCTTCCTCCTGGAAAGCCTCTAAAACCCAATGATCTACTCTTGTTTCCCTAATCTCTGTTTGCCAGCAGATTGTGCTGTCCTGACTTTTGCCTCTTGCCTGCCATGTGCCCTCCAGGGCCATAAACAAATAAAAACATTTTTCTTCTGCTGTAAAAAGTAACCTGGTCTCTCTGAACCAAAGAGAGCAGCAGTGGCAGTGCTGAGCCTGCTGCTCAGATGTTCTAATTTGACTAAAACTTCAATTTGTGCTGCAAAAGGTTGTGCTGTGAGGACTTTGTCCTGTCCTCAGGATCAGGTCTGTACACAGCTTTCACTGCATTCTTCTTTTTATGCCCACTGAAGTGGTGTGGAGGGCATGGGGGAACACTCAGTTTAACACAGCAAGGACCTAAACACCTCTCCATCAACAAGCATATCGCTGATGAAGCAGTCCCACCAAGGCAGAACTGCCTTCTGCTAATTAGAATACAATTACTGTCATCAACAAGATGGTGAAAGAGACTTTATAAAGCAGCTAATTAGTTCTGTAAGTGCTGGTCAGCTAGCACAGTTGAGAGTTGATATTCTTTGAATTAAAGAAACTGATTTGAATACTGATGAAGAGCATACAGGCATGCTGCAAATGTATTATACTCCAGTTCTCTGTAATTACTAATAATGCACTGATGGTTTTGACCCTGTGGAATAGATCCTGGTCTGCTAAAGATAATCCCAGATTCACCAGGTTTGCAGTATGCTGAGCTGAAAGCTCAGCTCTGAGATCCTTCCCCAGGAACAGGCAATGCTGTTACTGCAGGCAAGTGGATGGAGGGATTGATGGCGCTCCCAGTTGTGTGTTCAGAGGATATTTTGAAATCCAAAATTACAGCCAGGGGTTTTACCACATCGTCAAGTGTGAGATAGTGAAGCAGAGCTTGTGTTGGATGTCTTCTAGCATCAAACCTGTGCCATCCAAACATCCCGTGTCTGCAGGAGGCAAAGCATCCAAGGCAGTGACATGTCACCCAAGTACAACAGCTGTCAGGATGTATTTTTTAGGGGTAGAGGGTCAGGCAAAGAAAGAGATAGCCTTTATTCTGGTAGGAGTTGAGTGAACCACAGAGATAAAACTAAAAGCTGTGAGTATGAAGCAGATCCTTAGAAGGCACTGTCCTGGAGCCTTCAGGCAATTTTTTTCATGTAATGCAAATGAGTTTCTTTCCACAGTGCTATTTAGCCTGCCAGGCTGGCAAGCTGTGAGTACAGTCCATGGGACTAGGACTGAAAATGATCCTCTCCCAGTCCAGGGATGTGGCAGAGATCCTTCATGGCATGGGGACTGTCCATTTGTGTCTGTGAAGTGGTAAATCCCTGCAGTCGTCTTGGGATCTTCATAGAAATGCATCCATGTTTGGCTTTTGGAGGAGCCTGGGTGGGATGGAGGCAGGAACACTTACTGTGCAACAATGCTGCCTCATGTCAGTGTTTTTTGGGGACATGTCAGGCACGGCATGCCATGGACAAGGCACGCTGATTTTCTCCCTCAGATGCTCCAGCATCACCTTGTTGACAAATGAAATCCCACCTCCTGACACAGGCATTTTTTACATTTAAGGACTTCCCCTCTAGTGTGAGTGCAGGGTGGCTGTCGCCACTGTGGGTGCAGAGATGGATCCAAGATGTGAAAATTTAAGAGCCCTGCTAACCAGACCAAATTTATGACGACTTACTTAATATTCAAGTTCTCTGGCCTAATGCAAATTTGAATATCCTGCTCCTTAAATAATAATAAGAAAAAGACATTAAGTGCATTTGCCAGCTCACCTGTTCTCCCATTTATGAAGCGGAAATGTTGCTGTTGGCTGGCCAGAAATCCTGGACTTTAGGGATCGAGGAGCTAAATGTGGAATGACTGTTCCAAGGCTGTGGAATGGTGGTCCTGCCACCACCTTGCTTGTTCAGCTGATAGGCAGGTAATTAATTGTTTGGAGAAGCAAAGGTGCCTCTGGGACCATGGTGGGACATTCTCACGTGGAGACCCCATTCCAGGGGTGTGTGCTGTGCAGGCAGCATCCTTGCTGTGGTCAGCACTGGATGAGTACTCTGAAACCAAGACTTGGGAGCAGAAGTCACCTCACATTCAGGAGGTTTTGTGCCTTGGCAAGACTTCAGCAATCCAGCCTTTTTTTTTTTTTTTTTTTTTTTTTTTTTGCTAGTTAGATTTAATATGCACGTTCCAAGGTTTCATGAACAACAGTATGAATGGTCAGGTCAATGGTCCTACTGATGTGGTTTATGTAGAAAATGCTTCTTGCTTTCACTTTTCTTGCCCTTTTTACTCTTCCAGGTTTAAGATGGGTAAAGAATGACCTGAGCAATGTGATTTGGGTGGTTCCATTCCCCAACAAGCATGGCCTGAGGTTCTCAACTTTTGAATTTTGTTTTAGTATCAAATGGTGGCAGATTTATTCCATGAAGAGAAGGATGCTGTGCCCAGCACTCCCATGGGAAAGGGAACACCCAGAATCAGCATCCGTTCTGCCAGACCAGGAATCAAAGCTGCCAACAAGGAGCACAAGAAAACAGTGGGACACCAGGTAGTGTATGAGTTGAGTGAGTCAGTCAACAACAGGGGAGCACAGTCAAGGTCTTGCTGCTTCTTGTTCCTTCAGTTTGAATCACAGATAACTAGAAAGTGG
>JAOXXN010000364.1:190970-203408 GCA_026770055.1 Myrmophylax atrothorax
CTTTCCCATGACCCATGTTTGACTGTTGCATTTTGGATGACTTGTGGCAGTGTCTCTGGAAGAGCAGGGTAGAGTAGTCTTGACTGGAGGGAGCTGAGAGGTCTGAGGAGGGTGGAGGTCACTCTACGATTCACTGGGCTGTGTTCCAATCTACTGTGGATCTCATAAATTGAAACAACTTCAGAAAAAGAGCATTTTTCCCCTTGTGTGAACAGTCAGGCAGTGCAACAGAGGCCCAGAGAGGTTGTGCTGCCTCCACCCTTGAAGATGTTTCAGAGACCCAGTTGGGTAGAGGGCTGAGCAAACTCTTGTTGCTCATGAACCTTGAGCTGGAACTTCTCACCCCACCAGTGCCTTCTCTGAATTTCCCCAGCATTTGCTGGGCAGGTGGGGAGGTTCACACTGTGTCAAACCCAGGGTCTGGCACCCTAGGTGGCTTGTGGCACCCACCAGCTTGGGCTGCACAGCTGCAGCTCCTTTCTCGCTCCTCAAAACGAGTGGTTTTGTCTTCCAGTTCCGCAACTCGCTGCATTTGCTGATGGAGACCCTGAATGCCACCACCCCACACTACGTGCGCTGCATCAAACCCAATGATGAGAAGCTCCCCTTTAAGTAAGTGGGATTTAATGTGAGCAAGTGTGTTCAGCTTTATGGCAACAGAATGTGCTCTGGACTCCTCCCCTTGCTAAAGACATTGTTCCCTCCTTGTGATGTTGTTCCTGTCACTGGAAGGTTCATATATTTTGCTGGAGTCACTTTTTTGGGTTTCATTATGTGGTTTTTGTGCCTCTGAAATGAAGACTTATTCAGTTTATAGTATTTCATAGATATACTCTGCTAATACTGAGCATCCATGCTTTTCAGTAATTGGGCCTTTGTGCAATTTCAGCTTAGACTTGCTTTGATTTAAATAGTTACAGTCCCAAACAGTGAAAAGAGGAAGAAATGAAAATGCAGAGATAAGAAGTGGGCTCCTAAAATGAACAGAAATGTTTTGGTGCCTCCAAAATAGATGCAGAAAGAATAAAGACATGACTTGTATCAACTTCAGACAGGTTTCCAGGTGAGTGAACAGCTGAAGCAAAAAGCGAGCCTTGATCTTCCTCTGCAATTCCGAGACATATTGCAAGCAGTGAGCACTGTGAGCAGAGATCTGTTAGTCTGGTTTGGCCTCTTGGTTGTGTCTTTGTACCCAGTTTTGTTCCCTGTAATTCAAAAAAAGCTTGGCATCATGTTGTGATGTCCTCTAAATGCATGAACTGCTTTAAGAAGGTTGTGACTGTAACCCCTCAGCAGGGAGGCATTTCCCTGCAGATGATCCAGTGCAGGCTGAGTGCTCCCAGTGAGAACAGTGTGACTTCAGAGGGCAGAGACAGCTCCAACAGTGTGCTGAAAGGAGGGTGAAGCACCAGGCTCACCCTTGGTCATGATGTGCTGGTGGAGATGTATCCACTAGGAAGCTTCCTGGCTTGACTCTTCTCCCCCAGCAAACAGCAAGTTGAAAGTCTTAAAGGTTAGAAGATGTTCTAAAACTGGCTTATATTTAACTGATTCCTTAGATGATTAGTTACCAGCTCTGGTGAAGGCTGTGTTGGCTGTCTGCTGGGATGGCAGTTTCTGTGCTCTGCTGTACCTGTTTCACATACTGTTTTTGAGGTATTGGAGATATTTAGGGCCTCACCTCAGTCTCCTGTTGCCTATTGTAGTGGTTGTCCATTTAAATGAAATTCAGGATTACGCTTTGTGATTGATTGTTTTCTTTAGATAAAACACAAAAATATTTTCTGACTTGCTGTAGTGAAAGTGTTGAGGATGTTCTGCATGTTGAGATGTCTTCACCTTTCCAAAGGGTGTTTCTAAGACTCCATATCCACATTTGACTATACTTTTGGCCCATCCATCTTCTCTGCCTTTTAACTTTTCAATTCAGTGTTTCATATGATGCTCAGCATACAGTTAATAATTTCATAAATATCTTGGCTCCTGGTTGTCAAGGTGCAGCAATTATCTTAATTAACTCAGTTGTACTTCCAAGAGTTATGGGTAGCAAATACCAAGAGGATAATTCTGCCAGTGTCTGCTTATGGTCTGAGTGATGCCTTGGTCTGATGTGGTGTTCCCCATCTGGTGAATGTCAGAGTTGTCCAAGCTCAGGGGTTTGGGAACAAAGAAAAAGCCAAAATAGACACAAGGATGGTTGTGGAGGAGGTTATTTTGGGTTGGGGTGGTGCAGTTGCATCCCCTTCTTACAAGTTCTGGTTCAGATGTCTTCCAAGGGGGTTTCTGCAAGAGGTGATTTCCCTCCTCGCCCACCATTGATTGCTTAATAGACATTGTGATCTGAGAATCTTGGCCAGTATCGATCTTGCTGCCGTCAGCTTGAGGAATTTATATCACCAGCTTGGCTTAAATAAAATCACAGAATCATTTAGTCTGGAAAAGCCCTCCCAGCCCACAGAGTCCACCCTGTGCCAGATGCTGACCTTGAGGACTGAGTACCACATCCAGTTGCTCCTTGGACACCTCCAGGAGTGGACACTCCAAACCTCCCTGGGCAGTCCCTTCCGGTGCCTGACTACCCTTTCAGGCAGAAATTCCTCCTGGTGTCCAGCCTGACTCTCCCCTGGCACAGCCTGAGACTGTTCCCTCTCCTCCTGTCCCTTGTTCCTTGAGAGAAGATCCCAACCCTTCCCCTGGATCCATCAGGGAGTTGCAGAGAGTGAGAAGGTCCCCCCTGAGCCTCCTTTTCTCCACGCTGAGCCCCCCCCAGCTCCCTCAGTCCCTCCTCATCAGACTTACCCTATAAATTTTATTTGCTTTTATGTAAAACTTGTGTCTGGAGAATGTTGGGGTGGCTGTAAAGCAGTCTCTGTTTCAGAGACATCTGCTGCAAAATGCACAGTGCCAGGAGGCATCTGTGAAGTGAAACATCAGTGGCACTCTTCTGGGTTAGCACTGATGTGGTATTTTGTAGTGGGCAGAACACTCTGTTACCTTTGTTGTTCAATGAGAAAACAAGTTTTCTTTTCCTAAAACATAACATTTTTCAGCTCACAAGAGCATCACATTTTTGCTAAAATGAGGTGTTTGTCTTGGAGAAGAGAAAGGGCCCAATATCAGACTTTCAGTACCTACAGGGGTGACCAAGAGGACAAAATCGTGCTCTTAACACTGGTGTGTAGTGGGAGGACAGGAGTCAATAGCCCCGAACTGGTATGAGAGGTTCTGACTGGAGATAATTCAACTTGTTTTTTCTCCCTGAGGACAGTCTATCAATGGAGCAGTCTGCCCAGAGAGCTTGTGCAACCTCCATCTTTACAGGTTTTCAGCTTTTGCCTGGATAAAGCCCTGAGCTTTGGGTCTGCCCCCATAGCTGGCCCAGCTTTTAAATGTAGGAGGTTGGACTTGAGGCTTCAGGTCTCTTGCACCCAGAATTCCTTCCATTCCTACTTTATAACTTGGTGAAAACACAAGATGTGCAATGAGGGAGAGGAGTGTCAGTCAGACTTCCATCCTGTGGGAAACATTAGGTCCATGCAGTGGTATTTGCTGCATCTGGCTGTAGGCTGTGTCTGAGGTTAATCCCTAGTGGAGAGGACTTCAAAAGACTGATGTGCAGGGGATTGCCTGACTTCAGGTTGTTCCTTTGTCAGTTTTCCTTTTAAATTCTGTTTCAGACATTTGTGATCTTTTACTTGGGTTCCCAGGCCAAAAACAACTTGCTGGTTGCTGCTACCTGCTGTGGCAAGGAAAAGAAGTTTATAATAACATGTATAGTCCCACTTTTAAGCTCTTTATTTCAGGATTAGCCCATAGCTGGAGCTGTTGCTGGTAGATGAGTGCAGCTTCTCTGGGTAGTGCATTTCACCCCCTCCCTCTAAGAAGAGCTTGGCTGTGTTGCAGTTTCCCTTGTGTACAATGTGGATTGCCCTGGGATCTTCCAGGTCTGAAGCTTCCCTGTCGATCTGCCAGTCCTGTTTATTATTTATTGTTATGGAAATGGTAGCCTTGTGGGTTCTTCCTTGAAGTGAGTGACAGCCCAGACTTGATTTTTCACCCTGCGTAGTGTTTGTGGTGTTGCAGTGAATAACTTGCTTGTAGACTTGACAGGTTCAGGGAATTTTAAAAAGCACAGGGAAGGGGGGAGTACTTCCCATGCTGCTTTTGTACAGCAGAGATCAGGCAGAATTATTCATGCAGTCTTGACTTGCAGGTGTAAATATTTTGGGCTTTTAGGGAGGGACAAGCAGATACCTGAGAAGCTTCCACTCCTCACCCTTTTTCTGGAAACCTCACACAGCTGTGACATGTGCATTTATGAGTCCAAGCTTGATGCAGGGACCTCTTCCAGGGTCTTCCAGAGCTGAAGAGCTGAGACCTCTTTGTGCATTCAGTGTTCAGGTGGAAGGAGGGAGCAGCAGTGAGGGACACTGGTACCTGGACTCACTCTGTGCCAAGATAGTTCAGGCTGGGAGTGGGTTCAAGCCAGGAGCCAGAGAGAGCACAGCCCAAATATTCACCTGGAAGTTGTCATGAAGTGTTTGCCACAAATTACTGGTGTAAATGAGATGCCAGTGGAAAGGGACGGTGCCAGCTGGAAAGAACAGGGCAGAAACCCCTTAAATTTCCACATGATGCCTGCCGAATATGTTAGTCAGGAATATGAGCACCACTGTTCTTGGTAAACTTAGTCTGCAAACCTGTGGGACCTGCTTTTGGTATGAAATTGAATATCAGACTTATTTTGCTGTTAAATTTGATTTCTGGACCTTATAACTGCACAAATAATACTGTCTGGTTCATCAGGCAGCTTGTGGTGGGGAAGCCTGTTCCCTTCTGTGTTGTAATTGTATTGCTTTACAAAGCTGGGTAGATTATGGCTGTAGGGAGTAATTAATTGTCATCTTATCCCAAGAGCACTACTTGGCATTGTTAGCGGGGTGGTACCAAGACCTGTTGCACTTGTGAAGCACAATGCCTTGTGACATGGAGAGAAAATGTGTGACATCTGTGCAGCCTGTTCCCAAAGCAAGGCATGGGTTATCCTGAGATTTGTGAGGGAATAGGTATGGATGAAAAAGAATGGAGGATGGTTTTAACCGACCCCTTTACTAATGATGAGAGTAGAGGATAATTCCTGCCTCTGGAAGAGTTGCTGTCAGGTGGGTTGCCAGTTAAGTTGCTGTAAGGTGGGTTCCTTATCCCTGTGCTGATCTCTATCCCAAATACCATTGCAGGTTTGATCCAAAGAGGGCGGTGCAGCAGCTGAGAGCCTGTGGAGTGCTGGAGACCATCCGGATCAGTGCAGCTGGATTCCCATCCAGGTACTGGGCTGGGTGTTTGCTGTGGGGGGATTTACTCAGCAAATTCATCATCTCCCATCCCTGGAAGTGTCCAAGGCCAGGTTGGAGACAGGGCTTGGAGCAACGTGGGGTAGTGGAAGGTGTCCCTGCCCATGGCAGGAGGTTGGAAGAAGATGAGCTTTAAGGTCCTTTCCGACCCAAAGCATTCTGTGATTACCTGAGGTGAGGGAGGGAGAAGGAAACACCAGTGTTTTCAGGACAAAGAGTGATTATTTAGGTTCGTTAAAACCAGAGTAGGTTTTCTGCTTTTTAAATTTTTTTGCAGTTTGCCAAATTCCCATTAGATCCTGGGTTCCTCCTGTCCAAGAGATTAATTATCAAGCAAAGAGCTGCAAAGTGAGGCTGAAGGAGGGTGTGTGGTGCTGTGTCCAGCATTTCAGCTGGTGCTTTCAGTTTGGTCCTGAGTTGTAATTTGATGTGGTGAAACCTCTGGGAAAGCTGATGCCTGGCAGATAAAGGAATCCAGCTTTGATCCCAGATGGAGGTGGACACCAAGTAACAAAACAGCAGCTTTATATCCTCTGCACTCATCTTGGCTGGAAGCAAGCATTGCCCTAGAGGACTTCTTCCCTCCTTGCCTGGAGCTCCTTCCACTGCACAATCTGCTTTCCTTTCTGTCTTTTTTTTTTATTTTCCTGGCTTCAGACATCTGTTACAATTGTCATTTCAGCAAAAAAGAATTTGATTGTACTTGCAGAGAGAGAAAATAAGGATTGTAAATTTACTGTAGACTTGCACACCACACATCCAAAGCATCCTAGGCTTCTAACTCCTGCATTATAAAAAGGAAGGGTTATGGGTCATGTGGCTCTTGCTGATTGTGATATAAAATTCAAAAGAGCTTTTTAAGGCCTAATAAATCAGAAAACATAAACTATAAATAAGCCCCGAAGATGACAAGGGCAAATAATTCTAAAAACGCATCAATTGCGTTTTAGTGCCAAGCAGCTTTGTGTTCATGTCAGCAAAGCCATCAGCCTTTTTATGTGGGATAAAAAGGTTATAAATATGCTCAGTGAAGAGCCAGCTAAGCGTGATGTTGAACACCATGAGAAACTCCCTGCCCTGGATTTTGGGGAGGAATTGTTGGCATTGTCTGCATGTTGAGATGAGGTGGCTTTGCTGCAGACTCTGTTGGTCAGTGACCTCCATGGACAGGCAAAAACTGGTGATGGGGTTCTCCCTGACCAGCTGATCCAAACTACCTAAGAAGGAGAAAGGGGAAAAGAAGAAGAGGAAAATCTTCATAGAAACCATTTCTCTCTTTCCTCTGCCAGGGTGGGAGGGTGGCAAAAGTGCATGAAGATTTAGATCCTCATTATGGGGGTCTGACCCTGTTAGAAGACACAGAATCACCTTTGAGTCTCATCTCTGGAATCTTGAAGTCATCTGTGGAAATAGCTAATAAAAATTACTCCTAAAGTTCATGATCTCTGAGCCACAGTGAGGAATTAAAAATGAGCCTGTGAGTCGACTTTAGTTATGATCTTTGTTGCAGGGCCAAATCTCTCTGTCCTCTTGCAGTATCAGCCCTAAAGCAATGAAAAAGCTGGTTTTTTCACATGGAAAAGTCCACAGAAAGGCAGTTCTGTGCTAAGTGGGCAGCCACAGTCCCCAGTGCAGGTTTGGTGAGCTCGAATTTGAGAGTTGTCCATGAGGTCCTGTCATGGCTTCATGTTCCTCTCCATTCATAACTACACCACAGACTTACACCATTTTTCCATCTCTACTCATCTTACTGCATTTTAGACCCTACAGCACTAAAATCCATGTATAATTAGTAACTGTGGAGGGGGAACAAAGGGGAGAAACCACTGTAGCACCTGGAGACCAGCCAGGATGTATTTACAGCAAATATGATTCCTACAAAGACACCTCCACCCTGAAAAACTCAAAAGTGATGCTCTCAGCTCTGCTTGCATGCTTTTGGTTATGACATCTTCTCCCAGGACACTGAGAATACAGAACTCTTCTATCACTGCGACTTGTCAGCTCTTGTTCTTCATTCAGGGGAAAAAAAAAAAGGGGTGCAAATAACTGTTTCAGCATTTAGTGTGACCTTCTCCAATGCTTGCAGTACTTCAAGGACAGATTTTTTTTTATGTGTTTTAATGTTTCTAAAAGGTAATTTTATATAGGAACAGCTCTGCACTGAATTAAATACTTACTTTAGGCTCTGGTAGTTCTTCATCCTCATTGGTCATAAAGTTCCAGTCTTGAAAATCCAGATGCAGGAGCTGAGCAACATCCCTGAAAGACTGTGAATAATCTGTGTATTTGAATTGGCTTTATAAACCAATTTGGAAAGAGGTGCTTTAACAGGATCTTATTGTGTGGGAATTGGTTATTTCTGCATTTTTACATGCTATCTGTCTCAGTTAATGAGCATTGATTATGCCTCTGTATTCCCTTATATTTTGAGACAAGTCAATTTATATTGGTTGGTTAAGGATAAAACCAAAAAGGAGAGTCATTGTTTTATATTTAAACCCCATGTGAAGGCTCTAAATATAAATCACTTCAAAATAATAACAGCAAACTTGATCTTTGTGAGTTTTGTTTCACTTGGGTGCAAGTAATTTGCCTTTAAAGCAACAGGGAATTTTCAAATTTGTTTGTCTCAAGCTAAGTTTTCTTACAGAAACTGTAGAAAATGTTGATTTTATCCTGTAGTGTTTACATCTGAATATTTTCCAACATGCTGTCACAAGAGTGTCTTCTGAGAGCGATGTGGCTTTGGGTCAGAGAACTCTGGATAAAGCCACATTCTGCTGTTATTTCACACTTACCCATCACAGTTACTTCATGGGCTGAAGAATTCAATGTTTTGAGTCTTTAATTTTATTTTTTTTTTACCTTGAAGAAAAGAAATAATTTTTAATATAAGTTGTGGTTCTTCAGCCCTTGTAAGTCACTGGAAGATGAAGCCTTGTGCTCCCCACTTTGGTTTTATTTTATCATCTTCATGGTACACTACACTCTGCCTCTGTCTCGAGTAAATTGAAAACGTGAAATTTGGTTTGAAATGCTGCACAGCAGTTAAGAAATGTATTTGTTAGCATGTACATAAATGGCTGTGATGAATGAACTGTCTTAGGTGTGTAGATAGTAAATCTATCATCAGCTTCCTTGGGTAAAGCGTGGGAGATATCTCTGTGCTATAGAACCATTCATCTTCCTTATAGAAACTGGCTGCATGAAGATGAGTCTGTGGGGAATTAATTGGTGTGGATCTCTGTGAATAACAAAATACTCCCTAAAACAAGTTTTTAACTTGTGTTTTATCAAAACTCTACACTTCAATTCTTGCTAAGTCTCGTGGTTTCCAGTCAGTGGTCCAACAGCAGTGGTCTCCCACTGTGCCATCACTCTGAACAACCTCATCCCTGCAGCCTCTCCGAAATACTCTTCTTGTAATTGTTATGTATTTATAGTTAAAGTATTCTTGGCATTTGGCTGCTTCCTCTAGTCACTGGAGCTCACTGTCAGATGCAGCATTTTTGTACCAATTCAGTGTGAAATCCCAGCTGCTGAACTCTATAAACATTAAACATTTATAATTGAAATCTATCATGGGCATCCTTGGATATAGAATTTTTTTATATATAATATGCCTTTAGCTGTCATTTTGACTAACAAAGCCTATAAATAACTTTGTCTACCAGCAGTTCTGTTTGCCCACTCCCAACAAAGGTGTAATATGGAAATGGAGGGTTTTTTCCCCACCTTGTGCTTCTCTTTGAATTTATTCCAGCTAATTTCAAGCCAGGCCAGCCTGCATGTTTTAGAGCTAATTGAAAGGCAAATCTGTTCTGCTGCAGTAAACAAGGCAAGAGAAATTTTCTCCCTGAACCACAGTTTCTAAAATAATTTCATGTCAAATCTTGCCTGAGAAATGCAGCCTGCATCCTCCTAAACAGGCTTTGGATCCTGTGGAAGGATAGTCCATATCCTTACTGCTTAAAATATTGACCCTTTTGGTGGAGGGTGATAGTGCTGCTGGCAGGATTTCTGACACAAAGCTGGGTTTGCTCAGCGCATGGGATGGTCTTGGGTGATGGAGGAAATGAATTTATTTACCCTGAATGGAAACATTTCACATTCAGTTATTTTTGGCTGCCAAAAGAAACCATATTATGTTAAGAGTTTGAAGCTTTGCTGACTTATTACACTCCTTTCAGCTCTTCGTTCAGAGCAGCTGACATAACATTGCTGCAATCACCCTGAAACAATGGGTTGGAGATACTTTGGGCAGTTTCTGGCTGCTTGGAGGGATGCTTTCCAGAGGCTTCCTTAGAATGTCACCCTTGGTTTATTACCTGAGCCTTCCCTTTAATCTGAGGTTGTAATAAGCCCAGCTTGGCTCTGCAGCACAGGGGCCGTGCTTGGGTCTGGAGCCCCTCAATTTTGGGCAGGAGCAGCCCCTTTGCTTTGCACCTGGTTGTGGTTTTGTATAGAACATCCAAATCTTGTTCTTTAAATTATAGGAAAAAAAATTACTTAGTTTGTTGTGTGTGTTATGGCTTATTCCTTCTTTCTAATTCCTGTAGATGACACAGAAATTGCTGGGATACCCAAGTTTCCTTCTCCTGGCCCAGCCCTTGAGCATCCTCCTTGCTGCTCGAGCCCAGGGAGGATTTTTTTCTACAGGCATAAGATATTTTTCTGTATCCTTCCATTCCTTTTATTTCCTTTTCCCCTTAGTGACCTGTGCTAACTTCAAAGCAAAACGTAGATGTTTGAGGTTTGGTTGTGCTTGATCTCAGTCCCCAAATTATTCTTTTTTACCTTGGGAAAGTTCAAGTAGCATCTGCCCAGTCCTTTGTGCCTCCTCCTTCGTCTTTCCCAGCCATGCAGGTATAAAAATTCTCCTGATTCCAAATCTTTCCCTACACCACCTATCTGGATCTTATAACTTGATAATTATATGGAGTTGTATTTATTTAGTGGCCCTTGGTGTTTTCCAGCTCCCAGCACTGAGGCATGCCCGTGCTGTGTGTTGTGTGGCAGCATCCTGAAAACCTGAGATCTGGTTTGGTTTTTTTGTTTTTTTAATACCTGTCAGCAAGTTGAACTGAGATGTAAACTTTCCATAATCTCTCCTGACCTGATAACCTGTGGGTTAAAGTGGCTCATCCTTTGTCTCCTGCTGGGAATCAGTTTAGCAGGTGGGAAACACATTTTTTAGTTTTTTGGTTTTTTGTTTTTTATTTTTACCTTTTCTTAAAATGAAGGTGTTGAACCTGAAGAAAAGACACATATGTGCAGAAGAATAATTTAAAGTGAGCTTCAGTATTTCTGCACCGGAGAGATCTCCCTTGCAGGGCTGAAGGATCATGTTTGTTTCTCTCAAAGCACATAGTTGTAAGGAAATTTTATACAGCTTTGAGCCTCAAGTGGTTCAATGAGGCATGTTACATTAAACCTGAGTGCTTTAATTGTTCCTTTCTCTGGGGAGGATCCTGTAACAGCACCTCTGAGCCCCTGCAGCTTTCTTTTGCTTGTGAACTGGGATGGCAAATACCCCAGCAAAACTCCTGATGGACCCACTGAGCCCCAGTGTGGTGGGGATTTTGTGGTGATGCTCCATGGGCAATAATACAAGCAGTGTGATCTCAGGGCTGTCATCTCCTGCTGCATCAGTGAGGAGGGTGAGAGCACGAGTCCTGTGCCGTGGAGGTGCAGCGTTGGGCTGTGAACCTCTGGGAGGTGCAGATGGAGGGCTGTGGGTGCCACCAGCCCAGATAAAGACCTCTCAGCAATCAGTGGGTGTGTTCCCTGCCACTTACAATATCTCATGTGAGACTTACTCCTCAAAAGTGAGTCATTTATGGTCAAGATAGACTGAAATGGAAATGTGGAAAATCAGTTTTTGCCACCTTGTGAAATAAAAATGACAGGCTCTGAAGAAAGACCCACTATGTAGTGGCTCATGATTTGTTTTTAAGGAATTCCTACAGGTGCCTGGCTCTTGTTTGGGAACAGCTGTGGGATCTCCATCTCTTTCTTGGTGTTGGAAGATGATGGATTTTGCTTTCTGCCCAGCTTGGATCCGTGCCCTCAGTTTCTCATGTTGCCTCTTCACCATCTGCTCTTTGCTGGAGGTGCCTGGGGGGGGCACCTGCAGGATGATTTTTTTCTGTAAATAGCAGCAGTTAATAATATCAGCACCTAAACTAACTCTTTTTTCCCCTGACCAAGCTCTCCCTGGCTCAGGCAACACCTCAGCCAGGCAGGATGTCTCCAGCATCGTGTGCTTGGCTGCGTGCCTCGGGCACTGCATGCTCTGCTTCTCCTCTCAGGTTTGATTTGGAGCTGTGTAAACCTCAGATGTGCTTAAAATGAGAACGGGTTTTATTTGCACAAGGCAAAATGGGAAATGTGATTATAAAACCAAGGCACTGAGAAAGCAAAGAGAAAGCAAGTTCAAGTTTAAACCCTACAGGACACGAGCTTATAGTCTTGCATAATCTTTGTGTTCAGCTTTCACCCCAGAGAGAACTCATCATGGCTGATATCTTGGTTTTTTTAGTGATAATCCAGTACATTTGGTTATTTGAAGGTGGGACAGGGATTCAGTTAGCACTAATCTGACTGCTCCAGAACTAATCCGAGTAATCTGAGTATGGGAAATGCTCTCATTGTGATTTCCCTCATTATTCTGTCTCCAGGAGCCCTCCGCCTTACCTTTGGCTTCAGGTGCAGTACTAAGGATTCTCTAGTTTTTGCCAGTCCCATACTCTTTGCCAGTTGTGTCCATGCAGGAATTACATGTCACTTCCCAATCCTTATCAGTCTGTTTTTCCCCCCTTTTTCTCCCTTAATTCTCTTTGCAAATTTTCTCCCTTAATTCTCTTTGCAAATTTTCTCCCTTAATTCTCTTTGCAAACATTTTCTTTTGCTGTGCTCTTTTAATTAGAGTATTGCTTTTAATCAAACTGGCTTTCCCCTGCTTGCATTTTCTGAAGTTACATAAAGCAGTGTTGGTTGTGTATTTTGAAATGAGCAATATGCCTGTCTTAGTAAATAGCCCAACTTCCAACCTTCAAGATGTTTCCTGAGAGGTATCTGCAGC
>JAOXXN010000364.1:237069-247288 GCA_026770055.1 Myrmophylax atrothorax
GGCTCTCAGGTGTCCCTGGAGCCTTCTCTTCTCCAGGTGACCCCCCCCAGCTTTCCCAGCCTGGCTCCAGAGCAGAGGGGCTCCAGCCCTGAAGCATCTCTGTGCCCTCCTCTGGACTCGCTCCAGCAGCTCCAGGACCTTCTGATGTTGAATCCCTGAGCTGGAGGCAGCTCTGCAGGTGGGGTCTCAGCTGAGCTGTTTAGGCTGGGGACAGAGCATAACTTTACTTTAGTGGGAGATGGACCTTCTATTGTCTCCATGTCCATATAATGCAAGACTTCTAAATACAGCAGGAGGAAAACAGGAAAGCCTCTGTCAGGTGCTTCTGACCTTGCCCACCTAGTGATTCTGTCTCCACAAAGCTTTCAGAGGAAAGCCCTTTGATTCCAGGTGAAGGGCAACTTTGAATCAAAAGCAGCCTTTATGAATGCAGTAAACTCAGCTTTTTTTGTTTGGTTGGTTGGTTGGTTTTTTTTGTTCCTGCTTACTTTTAGCTGCCAAAGGGAAAACAATCAAGTTAGTTCCCAGCTTTAATAACTGAATGTAAACTAAGCAGGCCCTTTCTTCCCTGTTTCAGTTCTTGGGATCATTCTTTCGAGCCTGTTTGATCTTGGTTGAAACATAGAGCTAACAAGAGACCAGGTGATGATGTTAGAGAAAATAACCTGTCAGCTCAAAGTAAATCAGGCTGTGTCTTTGAAATTAGCTCTGTGATAACTTCCAAGTGACTTCTGTTGAGTACATGGATTTTTTTTTAATGTTTTCTGCTGGGTAAGTCCCACCTGCAGGTGCAGCTGAGGTGACTGGCTGATGTTGGCTTCATGTGGAGGATGCTTCTGCAGCTGGAAGAGGCTATCACATGGACAGGGTTCATATCTCTGATTCCCACTCTCCAAGCGGTCTCCTGCCCCTTTGTCCTATAAGGGAGGGAGTTGTTTTGGCAGGAATTTCTCACTTTTGATGAGGGCTGTTTGTCACAGCTGCTCCCAATTCCTGCAATTCCAAGATAAGGACAAAGGCTTTGTGAATCACACACTTTAAGCTCCTCTCAGCCTTTTTTGAGGAAAGGATTTACCCTGCATTTTAGGAAATTATGTTGTCACATGCTAATTAATCTAATTAGTTTGAAAAGGCCTCTGTTTGACGTTTAATGTCTTGGTCAATACTAACTTTGAGGAGAAGGGTGAGCTCAGTAATTTCTGAGTCAGTGCTCTGTTGATGGAGATGAACTGAGTGCTCTTTCCCAGAGCAAGTTTATGTTATATTGGCATTTTTATCTTACAATGGTGCCTCCTTGAGCTGCTCTCCTCTTTTACCACAGTGCCTGTACTTAAAAAAGGAAGGAAAGCTATTTTTCAAAGCAGGTTATGCAGGAAAATGCATCTCTTAAAAATGCTGCTCCTTGTGTGAGATTTCACAGGTTACTGACATGCAATAAACAGTGATGATCCTTCCTGCTTTTTCCTTGCTTATCAATGCATGAGGGTATGTCCTGTTAAGATTATCTGAACCAAAAAAAAAAGACTTTACTAACAAATTTATGCAAGTCAGGCCAATAAACCTCCTTGTTTCTGTCAGCCTACAGTCCTTTTGGAAACCTGCTGCATATGGGGTAGCAACAAGGTTTTAATTTAAATTCATACACGTGGCTTTAACAGATGAACTTTCCAAATGTCAGTGCCTGAAATGTTTGCTGTTTTTGATAAGTGCTGTACACGATCATGGAAGGGTTGTACAGACTGCCTGTGGCAGTGAGACACCTCCTGAGTCCTTTCATGGCAATGCTGAAACACCACGTTTCTCACCGCTTTCCTCCTGTGAAAATCTGCCAGAGAAAGTTTGTGTGTTGTGCTTTTCCACTGAAATGTGCAGAGATTTCCTTGCCAGGGAATGGCATCTGCTGCAGCTCGTTCCAAAACAGGAGATGTATGTTGGCTCAGTTGGGTGTTGAGGGCTTTTTTGTTCTTGTTTTTTGGGGGTTTTTGTCTGAAATATAATGATTTATTAAATTTGGTGGTTTCTTTGCTTACTTTTTATTTGTTATTTCCAAAAAGAAAAACTGTTTAACTGACATTGAAGACAAGTAAAATCTTGTTGTAAAAAATTGTTTCTGGTCAAGTTGACCAGCTTATATCACTCATTTGTGACGCGTTCAACACCTCATTAAAGGAGATAAATTAATTTCTTGCCTCATATAACTTAAAAAAATAAAAAAAAGCCAAAACAACAGTCTGTCAAACAGAGACTTTTAGCATTAAAGTGAGATGAGACTTTTCTGGGTATTCTTCTGCCTGGATGGATACAGAGGAGATTTGATCTTGTAGGGATGTAAGTGGTGTCTGAACCAAGGGTTGCTTTGAGGAAAGACTGATGTGTTTGACTCAGTGTTTGAGGAAACCCTCAACTGAAGTAGAAGGAGGATAATTTATTATAGTCCAGGGGAAGTTGCTGCCAAAGGAAGGAAATGGAGAAAATTGTCTTAAAAGTGTCATGTTAGGGAAACATAAAAACAGCAATTGGGAATTACAATAACCTGCCAGGAGGTTGGAGAGGGTGATCTCTGGTGTTCCCTTGTGACATGAATGACTTTGTGTTCCCATGTTGGCTGCAGTGGTGTTGAGGGGAAGGGATAGTATGAGGACAGCTGGGCAGGGAGGAGAAGCTCCACTACCCAAGAGTGTTTCACAGGGCACAACCAGGGCATGGTTCTCCTTCACCATGGTGGAAAAAGAAATACAATGTCATGAACGTGTGCTTTAAAAAATGATGTTAAATAAAATTAATAAGGGTTCTGCACCTTTTACCCTTTTCTTGCAATTGACCTTTTGTCTTTCTTCTGTCCTCTTGTTTCCTTTTTCTGTCCTTTATTTCTAGCAAGACTGAGGACTGGGGGTATCTCAATGAAGATGGAGAGCTCGGCTTGGCTTATCAAGGTTTAAAGCAAGTTGCCAGGTCAAACACTTTCTCGTTTTCCTCACTGCTGCTTCTGGCTTCTCCTACCTTTTGCTACCGTTTCTTTCTTTCTCTTACTCTGCTGGTACCCTGTGGTCCTCTACAGGACCTGTTGTCCTCTCTGGGAGCAGCTGTAGGTAGAATTCCAAAGTGGAAGAACTGAGACCCTCCTCTGATTTTCAGAGGAGTGGTTGTGATTCTAGTTGGACATTGTTGGTGATGGCTGTTGTCACTAATGCCTGAGCTGTGATTCAGTAAGGATTTTGTTACATTAATGGGAAATTTGGTGATAAGGGTATTGGGAAGCTGTGACTTCCAAGAAGCCAAAAAACCCCTCCTATTTTAGATAATTTTTTCCAAATTGCACTAAGATACAGCACCTCCCTAAAGTGTTTTCTCCCAATCCTTGACTTGCCAGAAGGAGAATCCCTGTGCTTGTATGCCAATGCTTGCACCTTTGCATGCTCCTGGGCATTGTGTGCTCCCATCCATGCATGGTCCACAGGTATAAGGAGGAAGGCACGGGGTGGACACACAATGCCATCCTTCCACAGCTCTCCCCACATCCTGGTAAGCTGGGCAAATACCCCACTGGGACACACTGGGGCTCTCCTGGATTCTTCTCCTGCTTCAGCCTGGTTTTCAGTGGTTATGGGGCTCCAATATATATTATTTTTATAGAAAATTTAACGACATTATAAAGATAAAAAATTTAGATACTTAGTATAAAGTAGTCTAAAGTGGTCACATGTAGAGGAATCAGAGTAAAACCAGACAGTAACAGGAAAGAGTAACAGGGATGATTAATGTGCTTATCCAAGCAATGTAGGAACCCAGGTTCATAGGAGGGGTATACTCTTTGAGGATGTCTCACAGTTAATCCAAACTAATCCAGATATGAAGAAATAAAATGGAAATTAAGTACTTAATACTTATTTCATGGTGGGTCTATATTTTCCAAGCCTATTAAGAATATAACTACTGACAGGATTATGAGGCTGAGTGCATTATTGCCTGTGTTTCTGTAGGTGGAAAATGTGCTTTTCTGTCTTTTGCTGGAAAATGGGAGTAGAGATTGTGTTGTTTAATGTTCAAAAGACATTAACAACAGCAACAAAAAAAACACCCTGGGGAGTAATGAATACTTTTCATCCAGAAATCTTCCCTAGAAAGCATGCATTTTTAGTACAGTCTGTGAAAGGAAAACCACAAAACAACAAAAAAAACCCCCATCCATAACTGTGCCTGCAGGGAAGCAGTTCACAGGCGTGAATCTCCATGAATTTCCCAGTGGACCTGAAAGAGTTGTAACTTTTCCCTCCTGGCCCAGCTCTGTGTCTGTCCATGTCCTGGATAAATGCAAAGCTGTTGACCCCAGAGTCTTCCTCATCTTTGAGGGTTGCTGTTTGCACCTGATGCCAGGAGAGTAGCCCCTGATCTGCATGTGTAATGATCCATAGCTCTGTCTAGGACAGCACATCCATGACCTACAGCAGGGACGTGGGCTTGGTTATCTCCTTGGGTCATTCTTCCTCCTTGCCACCATGGCCCTGTGTAATCCAGGACTAATACTTTGCAGTTCCTGGCTTGATGGCCCTTCCTCAGAGTCCTTGTACCTTCTGGAGTTCCTTTTCAGTCTTCTGGAAAGAGCTGGTGGACTACGAGGAGATTCTTTTTAGACACCCTTAAAAAATCAATTGCCATTTCACCTTCCAGGTGTGCCATCATCCCCACCAGCACAGGTGTATACAGTTAGCATCTCGGTGATAAATCATTCTTCCATTGGATCTAAAAAGGCATTCTGGCTTAGCAAATGGCTAGATAATCCCTTAACTAAATGTTCTACTAACCCTTTAGCTCAACATTCCACACCCCTTTGCCACAGTTGTCCTTGAGCAGAGGCTCAGGGCAGGGCTGGAAGGTGACGTGGTGAAGGTGAAAGGATGGTAGGAAGCATTGGCAGGACCAATTGTTACAGGAGAATGTTGAGTGCACACCTAGAGGTGGAATAAAAAAAGGGTGGTTTTGGTGACTTCTCTCAGCTGTGTATCATGTTGTTAGTATTTGTATGTCCTGGGCTACAATGAATCAAGTCTGTCTGATCAATCTGAAGATCTTGATGAGGTCAGGAGCAATGATGAAAGCAGGAACACATCAAGGGGACAGAAAATTGCCTTGTGTGTAGTATTCTGCAGGTAGTCTGTAAATGAGACTTGAAATACCTGTGAATATGCTTATTTTTAATCAAAGATGATTAGCAGCTCTGCAAATGAAGGGTTTCAGCTTCTGCCTTTCTCAGCATTCCCAGCAGTAGTGAAAGAAGCCAGTGGCTGAGTGGAACCATTTGCAAGACCTACAGTTCAGTTTTCAGGAATAAGAACTGGTGTTTGACAGGAAATGACGGCAAGGACAGATGTCCTTCAAGCTGAGCTTTTGAAAACGAAACCTGCATGTGTTTATCTTCACTGCTTTGTTGCCATGTTTGTTTTTCACAAGTATAGGACCCAAATTTGCAATACAGTTAAATAAAAAACGGGAGCTCTTGGATTTTTTTCATCTTTATTTAAAAAAACCCAAGCGAAACAACATTTGACATCATGTCTGTTAATTTCAGAGGTATTTGATCTGCAGTGTAGCAAACAACAGACTACTGTAGCAATAATAGCCATAGCTTTGTTTATAGGGAGGTTGACTGGGAATATCTTGCAAGTTAGCTGATTTTGAAGGATCTGACCTCAAAAAATGGCTACTACCATGATGTTGAAATGACTGGCTGATCAGTGTGGTCCTGTTCTCAGGTTGCTGGAAGCGCAGCTCCAGGATCAGCGAAGGGAGCATGAGGAGGAGATAGAAGCTCTGAAAAACCAGGTGGATGCAATGCAGGAAGAGCTGGAGAAGCAGCAGCAGGCTTTCCTGCAGACCCTGCAGCTCTCTCCAGAGGCCCAGGTGGAATTTGGACTTCAGCAAGAAATTACACGTCTCACCAATGAAAACCTGGTAAGAGGTTATGCTGGAAACACAAGAAGAGGGGCAAGAAAACCAGGCTGAGAGAAAGGAGGTAGGAAGCATGACAGGGAAAGGAGAGCACTGGAATCTCTTCCCCTCCTCCTAAACTCCCTGCAGAACCATCAGCATCTCCCTGGTACAGAACCATCAGCATCTCCCTGGTACATTTGGGAGTGTTGGCACTCATCCTTGAGCTGATGTTCTGTTGCTGTATTACTTCTGTCACTACATAGGTACTTTTTGGTTTTTTAATGGTTTTTTTAAGCCTGTCTACTTTGTGACACTTTCTACTAAATGAGATCGCTGGGAACACCTCTACTCTGTCATTACACACAAAGACCACACAATCATTTCATCTTCCTTAAATTTAGTGGGAGTGTGACGGGACAATTGCCACTCCAAACAGTTGGCTTGGTTGATCATAAGTTTTCCTTTTTCACCTTCTATGTGTATGTGCAAGATCTGGAGGCAGTGTTGGCACCTCCTGAGTTCAGATGAGGGTTTCTTGCCTTTCCCAAACAACTCTGGTATCTAAGTAGTGTTGGAGCTGTTTTCCTGTGATTAATAGCCAGGATTAAATACTGTGGGTACCGAGAAGTGAATATTGCTTGCTGTAGAAAGCAGATGTCCAGTGGGCATAGTCTTTGTGGTGTAGGTAAGGCGCTCTCTGGGCAATCCAGAAATAACACTGCTCTCCTTCTACCAAGATACTCACATCATGGTCATTCATGGACCAGACTTCAGCCTTAAATTCACACAAAGTGAGTTTGTTCTTGGGCTTAATATTTGTTTTTTGAGTTTTGCCTTTTTTTTTTAATGCATCTTCTGTTTTTCAGGATCTGAAAGAATTGCTAGAAAAGTTGGAAAAGAATGAAAAGAAGCTGAAAAAGCAGCTGAAGATTTACATGAAGAAGGTCCAAGACTTTGAAGGTGACTTGGATGTTGGAAGACACTGGGGCGAGGGCACTGCCCTTGGGCTATGCTTCTTTGGCCAGCTTTGGAGAGCTGCAGGGGTCTTTTGTTCTTTCTTTTTCTTCCTATGAAACTAAGGTTTTGTTCATTCTGGCAGTGAACTAGCAGCAGACATTGAGCTGACACTGATCCTGTACTGAGGGTTGGAGGGTATTTAAAGGAACCTCCTTGCTTTCATTGCATTCAGTGCAGTGATCCAGACAGAGATACAGAGAGGAGACCAGTGGCTATCAGGCAAATGCTCTGATCTATCAGTTTCAAGGGGGATTACAGTCCTTTAGGAATAAAATATATATTTATATTCTACTTGATGAGAAAACATCCCAAATGTGACATCTGTGTTGTAGAGAAAGAGCTTGCCGTTCTCTGGAGAAGCCGTGATTAATCAGAGGGCCCCATTCTCATGAGCTAATTCCTGGAAACGAGGCATTAAGTGAAATTAAGCTGAATAACTGGAGGGTTTCCATGGCTCACCCAGCTGGTCTCTGTCAGTGTGATTTGCATGCTGTTTGCTGCAGTATTTGCATGCTGGTCTCTTCTGCTTTATTAAACTTGAGCAGTGCCACAGTGCCTCTGCAGCTTTACAGACAGACAGAAGGTGTAATGCTTAGGGATTTGTCATTGCCTGCCTATTTCCCCCCCCCTCTGGGAAAATGATACACTAAAAAGCTTTCCTTAGGTTTGCTATCTTCCAGCCTGTGGTCTCTTGGAAAATAAAAAATGGCTTTGTTTCTTTTCCTCTCTAAGTTCAACTTCCACACTTTTTCTTTCATTCAGAGTCTGCACTCTGGTAATTCAAGACCTGTTTGTTTATATTTTTCATAAGTCTGACATTATTGGGAGTTTAATACATAGCTCTTTGACTTGGTGTCTGCACTAAGGCCAGGGTAGGACCTGAACAGTTCTTGATTTCCATTCTTGATTCATGCTCTTTTCTCTTCACAGCATCCCAAACCATGCTGCCAGCTGAGAGGAGGCAGCATAACAGTAACATGCAAGTTGCTGTCCAGAGGAAGGAGAAAGATTTTCAGGGCATGTTGGAATATTATAAAGAAGATGAGCCACTCCTCATCCGGAACCTCATTACAGGTGAGGACTTTTCTCTGCTCCTCTGCCTGCCTCCCCCTTCTCTTGCCTGGGAGAGTTTGTAAACTTGAGAAATCAAGGCAGACAAATAGATCATCTCAAATTAGTCCCTTCTGGGGCTGCACGTTTGTGGTGGTGGCACTTTGGGTAAGTAAAGTAGCTGCACTAACAGATAGATCAGCATATATGTAATCCTTAGGGATAGCAAGGAATGGGAAATGCAAAACAAGGCTGCAGTTTTTAGAGCAGGCAGTAACTTGCTGAGCTTCATAGGATGTGGTAATAGATGGTGGAGGGGATAGCAGAAGGATAGACCCTGGGGATGTGGAACAGCAGTGGAACTAAGGTAGTTTGGTTTACGAGGTGATAACAGATAACGAACCTGTGAGCTCTTCTGTGCTGCACAGTCTGACCAGAATTGCTGCAGCATCCTCTTACTCTGTGCTTTGGTGCCTCCCTGGCAGGGTGTTGGTATTTGCCATCACACTAACCCCAGCAGAGCCTCATGAGGATCCAAGAAGTGTTCAAGGAGCAGTGCTACCCATCACTGTGTCTGAAGTTCCCCTAATTAGACAGGCTCATTCTTTAGAGGCTGTGTGCTCTCAGCTGCCATTAGGATTCAGTATCTTGGGGAAAAGAGCAATTTGCTGTCATCAGTTCGGAAGGAGGGATTTATAAACCTGTGGAAGGTATTCCTGAAAGCTTCAGGGAGGTTTTCTAAGTTGATTTGTATGCTGTTGGGGCAGGCTTTTACATGGTGAAGAAGCTCAGCCCTAGTGCATCCATAAGGTGTAATGGGATATTGTCACAAACCTGTCACAAAACCATCTGTCCTGCAGGTGGACCTCTGGTTCTGTGTCCACACTGCACAGAGGGATCAAGTTGCAGAGCAAAATATATTTTTCTCCAGGGCTGGGGGAATAAGGGTTTGCCTGGGTACAACTCTAGCTCTGGTGTTCTCTGCTTTACCTGTCAGTTGGTGAAATGTAAGTTTGTTTTTTATGTTGTTTTTGCTACTTGTCAAATCTTCTAGATCTCAAGCCCCAGGCAGTGTCTGCTACTGTTCCCTGCCTTCCTGCCTATATCCTCTACATGTGCATCAGACATGCAGATTACATCAATGATGACCAGAAGGTGCACTCCTTGCTCACCTCCACCATCAATGGCATTAAGAAAGTGCTGAAGGCAGGTGTCCCTTTGCTCTGTCTTGGGGTTGAGGTGCTGTAAAATGGTAATAACCATGTCCAAGTGTGTGATATTCAGCTCTCACAGTGATTTGCAGCCAAATCATTCTTAGATCTTTCCGTTTTATAAGAACAAGGAGAATCATGGTCCAAGCAATAAAACTCTTTGCATTTACGGATTTGAAAAGACGAAGTTTGCAGTGAGGAAATGGCTAATGCTGCCCTTCTCCAGAGAGAAAACTTCCTGATTCTATATGAGGGAAACTCAAAATCACTTTGTCTCGCTATGCCAACATCCCCCAAGGAAGGGGAGGGGGGAATCTGACATGTTTAATTTTGTTTCTCCAGAAACACAACGATGACTTTGAGATGACGTCGTTTTGGCTGGCGAACACATGTCGCCTCCTGCACTGCCTAAAGCAGTACAGTGGAGATGAGGTAAGAACCACCACTGACCTGGAGTGTGCTGGGTTTCCTCCAGGGAGGGTCCTTGAGTCCCTTGGGTCTGGTGGCTTCCCTCGGTTTATAGTGTGGGGTCATCTCTGACTTCCCTTCTATGTTAATCTGGGTATAACATGAGGCAGGTACTGGAATCTTAAAATCACAGAGTGGTTTGGGTTGGAAGTGACCTAAAACACCATCTCATTCTACCCCCAGCCATGGGAAGGGACACCTTCCACCAGCCCAGGTTGCTCTGAGCCCCGTCCAACCTGGCCTTGGACACTTTCAGGGATGGAACAGCCACAGCTTCTCTGGGCAACCGGTGCCAGGGCCTGCCCACCCTCATGGCCAGGAATTCCTTCCCAATATCCTATCTCTGCCCTCTGGCACTGGGAAGCCATTCCCCCTTGTCCTACCACTCACAGATAATTGTTAACATAAGATTTCAGGAGGATATTCTGTCATTTCTTGCCACCTCAGTAGTATTTCATAGAATCATAGGATCATAGAATGGATTGGGTTGGAAAAGACCTCCGAGATCATCAAGTCCAACCCTTGGTCCAACTCCAGTCCCTTTA
>JAOXXN010000364.1:280122-292487 GCA_026770055.1 Myrmophylax atrothorax
CGGGGTCACGGATCACAGCTCACCTGGTCCATGAGTTAAGGTATGCACATAGCCCATAGCTGCTGGTGGTGAATGCACTGCAAAGAGATTTGTAGCATGGATGCAGTGTGACTAAACTCTTCCAATTTATCAGCTTAAAACTCTCCTCACTGCAATGTGCCACTTTGTGTATGAATTTGTCACCTTTGTGCTCCAGTCCAGCTCCTGCACTTGCCTCACATTCCATTCTGTTGTCATTGCAGAACTTTTTTGCTTCCTCTAGGTCTGATCCAAGCTCACAGGTGTCATGGGAAGGTTTCCTCTTTTGAAATGTCCTTTGAGCAGAGCCCATTCTTTTCTTAACATGGTGCATTTCAGAGAATCAGAGAATCCCAAACTGGTTTGGGTGGGAATGGACCTTAAAGCCCATCTTGTTCACCCCCTGCCATGGGCAGGGACTCATTCCACTAGCCCAGGTTGCTCCAAGCCCTGTCCATCGTGGCCTTGGACACTTCCAGGGTTCCAGGGGCAGCCACAGCTTCTCTGTCCAACCTGTGCCAGGGCCTGCCCACCCTCACAGCCGGGAATTCCTTCCCAATATCCCATCCAACCCTGTCCTCTGGCAGTGGGAATCCATTCCCCCTTGCCCTGTCCCTCCATCCCTTGTCCAAAAGCCCTTGCCAGCCCTTGAAGGGAGTACTTTAAATGACTTTGCCATCACTTTCTTTCTCCTTTAGTTCATTTACAGAAATTCTGGCTCTTCTGCCTTGCTTCATGTGCTTAGCACCATTTTAATCTTAATTTTTCTTTATTTTTTTCCCCCTCAGGACAGAGGTTGCTGTATGTCTTCACTCTTACTTGCAACTCTGTCTGAGTGTTCAACCATGAAGCCTCAGATAATTTTCACCTTGTAGAAAATTATTTCTTGGAGTGTGGCTGTAGGAAACTTAGGTTTTAAAAATTACCTTGGCAGTATTCAGGTAGTTTTAAACTATCATGGAAGTGTCCAAGGCCAGGCTGGATGGGGGTTGGAGCAATCTGGGATGGTGAAAGGTGTTCCCTGCCCATGGCAGGGGTGTTGGGATAAGATGAGCTTCAAAGTCACTGATTTTCTGCAGAAAATATTTCAGCCTCGGTTGAGGCTTTGTGATATTTTTCTAGAAAAAGAACTACATCCACATTCCAAGATGTCATCTTTGGTGACACCCAGCTCATAGCTACTTTCCTTTCATAAAATCAGGACAGGAGCTGCTATGGTTTCATGAAAGTGAGTGATTTTCACTGTTGGTTTTTGTGTGCAGGCGGCGTGGTGGGAAGTACGCGGTTGGCTCGGCTTGCATTGGCGGTGGACAAGGGATTGCTGTTCTCATCGAGAACACAGCCTGAGCCGTCGTGGGGACTGCAGCCTGGCCAGGATTGCTAATGCCCTGAGAAACCCCTGCCTTCTGTGACAGTAGAGCATCGCTTCCTGCCTTCCCTGCAAGGTAAAGGAACAGCTGAGAAGTCAGAATAATGAACGAAAAAAGATTCACTGATGTCTTTTTAGGTAAAGGAAGTGGAACGTCGATGTAATTTCACACTGATGAAGTATTTTCTGAAAGCCTCTTTTCAATCAAAGTTAATGTATTTCTGTAGGCAAAATTATTTTCATTTCCTGAGGAAATTGCCTGTGAAACTTTCACCAAACCTGCCTTAAAATAGCAGTCAGTGCAGCTTTTAAAGCAAGTATTACTTAAACCATTCTTGTTTCAGCTACTGATGCTGCCTGGCACATGTGCCTCTTTTATTATCAGGAAATGTGAAAATGTAATCAGAGACCTTCTGAAATAATGACTGTAGGTTGATGACTATTAACCTGTACCCTGCTGTTTCACAGGGGAAAAGAAAATTAACAAAAGCTGAAATTACCATTGTGCCTCCCAAAAGATCAATAAATATAATAGGAAAAAAAAGGGCTTGTTGTTCTCTTTCTTTATTTATTTTAAAAGTGAATCATCCTGAGAATTGTTAAATTTGGGAAATCAGTGTTGGCTTTTGGAGAGACTTTTTCTGGCTGAGGAATAACTGGTAGTGTCTAGAAATCTGTAGCAAATCTCCCAGCCCTCTGTGGAGAGGGGTAGCTGCATCTAACTGTGCTGCTACATGACAACAGCAACTCATTTCTGAGCTTCCTCTGATAATATCATCCATATTTCTTGGGTCACTTGGTGTGAGGCTGTTCTTAGCCAGTTTGGGAGGTGCACCTCTGAGGAAGCTGCCTGGCCTCTCAGAGGAGTTCAAGTTATGAATCATTTGACAGAATGGACATGATGTTTGGATGAAATGAGGTCTTTGTGCTGCTCACTGAGGTCCTTCAGGCTGACTGCAACAAGAGCAACTTACAGCTCGCTCTGATGTGGATGTCTACGTGAGATACTCACATTTGGAGAGGTCCCTGTCAGAGGCAGCACGCACCTCTCCATAGGACTGTAACAGTAGCAAAGACTTCAGCCTTTACTCTTCCTCATCCTCTGTCCATGTCACAATATTCCTTATCTACAACAACATCTTGCCACTCCACTGGGATGAGATGATTATGAAGGCTGGGAGGTTCAAAACTCCAAAACTGACTGCCTGGCCTAGCAAGAAATTCAGGTCAAGGCAAGTGTTGTTACAACTGGTGGATAACAGTTGAATTGTGTTGATCACCATTCCAGGGGGTTTTATGGATGCGGTGTGTTTAACAACTATAGAGAAACTGAGTGTTGTTTATATGGATTAAAAACAAACAAAAATTCAGCTGCCATAGGGCAGCAAACCAAGATGTTCATTTAACAAATTTATTTTCCTTTTTCTACTCTATCTTAATAAATTAGGGTTACTGGGGTTTCACTGTTCAGTTGACACATGGATTTTGCCACATGCTTTTGCAGGAGGATTTCTATTATTAGTTCTTTCCATAATAACCAATAACTAATTCCCTTTTCCTTTTTGTCTGTGGACATCATCATTGAATTCTCATCTTCAGAGAACTGGGGGCAGTGTTTCCAAGATCTCATCCCTGTGTAATAACAGTTCTTTCCGAGCTCATCACTGCATATGTACGGTAAAGAATAATGCCCTTCGTGCACTTTATCTTGCACATAATGTTTCATTTCTTCCTTTTATCACTCAAATCTCTGAGATCCATTTGTAATTCTAGCTGTGAGTACTGTATTTGGTCATCCTGAATTAATTGTGTATTTCCTGCAAAATGCATCATGATGTCCACCTCCTTTTTCAACTTGTTATAAATAAGTTACTACTTTCAGATATCATGACAAGCATGTTACCAGCACAGATGATTGCACGTCCTGCTAATAACCTTTCTTTGCTGTGTGAGCCAGCTGCTTATTCCCATGTCATTCCATTTTTATCCTGTTCATTTCCTGTAAGAGCTTTGCAACACTAAAGTGAAACAGAAAAATCCTTTGCCATGGAATCACGGGGACAGTTATAATTCATGCTGCTTTTTCCATAACACCCAGCTGAGGTCACCAAGCTCGGAGTGATGTGTTTACAGAATTATGGAATGATTTGGTTTGGAAGAGACCTTAAAAGACCACCCAGTCCCACAGCCTGCCATGGGCAGGGACACCTCCCTCAATCCCAGGTTGCTCCAAGCCCAGCGTGGCCTTGTACACTTCCTGGGATCCAGAGGCAGTCACAGCCTCTGGGCAACCTGTGTCAGGGCCTCACCACCCTCACAACCAAGAATTTCATCCTAATTTCTGGTTTAAATTTACTTTATGTCAACTAAACCGTGGTTGAGACCATTGACAAGCCCTCTGTGTAGACCACCAGTTACTGAGTTGTCAGTGACTTTGTATCCAGGGAGGCAGTCCTTCTGAAAGATGCAGGGGTGCTCTGGGTTTTGGGGAAAATGCTGCCTTCCTCTTCTGTAGTTCCTGATTTCACTTCTAAGCCTAGAGTGTGGTATTTCCAGAAGGGCAAAGCCAGGTCCTGTGGTAGGCCATGGACAGCACACAGTTTGCTGTGCTTCAGAACATAGAGTCATACAACCACAGAATGGTTTGGGTTGGAAGGGACCTTAAAGACTGTCTTGGACAGGGATGCAAAATTTTGGCTTTTTCTTACCAAGTTATAATTAAAGGTGAGCACAAGCATTGACATTTGGTTTCTGAGCCAATCTTTCACAATACATAGGGGTGCCCAGCCTTGAGGTTTTGGTCTGAGCTTGTCTTTACTAGCAAGTCCAATCATTTATTACAGAGTAACAGCAGTAATACCTGATCCCTGGAGATAATTCCCAACTATGTTCTATGATTTCCCAGATGTCACAATGGTAGAACTGTGTTTCTGCCTTTGAGAAATAAAGGCAACCCCACTCTGAGCGATTGGAATTGGGTGAATTTAATAGTGTCCTGGGAGAAGAAGATAGGGAAGGAATGTGTTAGATTTTAGAGGGATAATCACATACTTTGATTGTACCAAGTGCATACTATTTTTTCCCCTTTAGGCTCAGTTTAATTTCTTATGTGACTGGTTTCTTACTATAGAGCATAACGAAAATTCAGATTTGTTTATTTGTTTTTTGGGGTTTTTTGTTTTGAAATGTGTGGAGAAGGAAAGCATGTTTGAGAAGTATTTGATGCCCGTGTAAAACTGGGCAGGATTTATTCATTCAGGTAGGTTTAGCTTCCTACCACTGGGTGGAGTGTTTTAAACACCTTGCACATCTCCCTGCCTTACAAAGGCATCTGTAGTTGTGGCAGCACAGCTTTTCTCCGAAGTGCTGGCTGGGTTAAACTTGAAACTGAAACACTTAAAATTTCAGGTCCCATTTCTCCTTTTATGGGTTTTAAACAGGCAGATGCCACGACACCGGTGTGTTTTTGCTACCCCACACCCCAGAGTGTTTGGTGCATTAGAAAGCATTTGTTGTTTTACAGAGTGGACTGTAAGTTTGAGAGGATGATGACTGGAGTGCTGTGTCTGACAGAAGATGAGGAAGAGATTAGATTCTGTGATTCCCTTCTCCAGAAAAGAAGCTATTAAACCTTAATCCTAAAGAACTGTATGTGAGATAGAGGGAGAAGGTACAGAGTCCAGAGACAGACTTACCTCGTGCATTCCTTTCTGGATTATATATAAACAGTTCTGTTATGCTGCTAGTGGAGCTCCAGTAATGAAGATAGGATGCTGTAGAGAGCTCCACATATAAAAAAATTACACCTTGAAGCTCCTAAAGTTGCACATTTTCAGGGAAGTCTCACCTCATTGTGAGAATATTTCTATTAAGCTCTTCCTCCATCTGTAAATCCAGACATTTTCCATCTGGTGTGATGCTGTTAAGCTGGGCAGGGCTCTGTCTCGCCTCTCCACCTGCCAAAGTCTGTGTTGTCTGACTGGATGCTTCACAGGGATGCTGAGAGGGATCAGAGGGGAATTCAATCCTTCTGAGAGCTCCCCAGCTAAGGGTTTGGTAACAGGGGTGCAGTTCTCCTCTTCTGAAAACAGCAAAAGGACCTTAGTGCTGGTAATGTCTTTGCTGACTTTGGTATGTTTACATGAAAAATTAAGTTGAACAGGTAGACTGAATTAGTTAAGCCTGAATTACACTTGTGATTGTTGGTTTTGCTTTTATAATGGGTGAGTAGTTCTCATGGAACGTGAGGCAAGATCAAAATCAAGATCAAAAGGTAATAATTTTTAACTTACTCAAGGCTGCTGTTTGAGAACAATTCCATTTGTAGAGCTAGTGATGCTCAGTTAAAATGCTGGAGCTGTAGGAGTTGTGGGGCAGATCAGGTGTAATCTCAGGCTGTTAATCCACAGCTATTTGAAATTGTCAGCGTGATAAATTCCTCCTGGCAAGTGTTAAGCCGGAGCAGTTATTGTTTTCCCCCTGGTGGTCATGCTCTTGCTCTGAATCAGCAGAAGCACACCCTACCTGGGATTAATTTGTTTTCTATGACACCAGTAATTGCCCAAATGTGGCATTAATGATTGTGAAACCAGAGCTTTAATCTCTTTGAAAATCAGCAAGGCTGCTGCACAGAAGCTTCAAGGCAGAGTTAAGGTGCCAGTCTGGAGAGATTGTGGTGCCCAACCTGGACACCAGGAGCAAGGCAGACCAAATTCCTGCCCAGGGGGTGGAGTGGGGCACGGACTGGCTGTGCTGGGTGTTCCTTGCTGTCCCAAACACAGACATCACACCAGGTCCCCTGCATTAGCCCCAGGGTACTTGGAATAAAAAATTAAAACATAAATACATATCTATGAGTCAAAACTTATGAACTCTGGGGTCATAGGAAGTACAAGGAGGGAAAGTTTTCTGCCTTCATTTCCGTGTTGCTGCCTGATAACCTGGTAATGTTTATCACTCCTGTTACTAACTAATCAATTAATGGAAGGTGTAAACTCCATCTGATCACAACTGAAAGGAAAACTCACCCAAGTTTTACTATGAGAGATCTTAGCATTGTCAGCAAGGTGGAAGCTCAGAGGTTTTATGGTGTTAAAAACTTCTGCAAGTTCCTCGCTGTGCTGTATCCAAATACCTTCCATCAGTGTTGAGTGCATGTCTTCTATTTCACTTATTTTCTCTAGCAGTGTGTTTATTATAGCTGTTGCCAGGGAGAAAAAAAATTAATCCCTCTTTATAAACATTTAGCTCTGGTATAAGATACACATGATATAATCATTGGGCTTTTTGTTTTGCTTGTAAGAGTATTTTACACTACAGTGTTTTTCCCTTCTGCTGTGGTCATTTATAAATAGAGGGTTTTCAGGTCTTAAAAGGGGATTTGCAAAATCCAGAGTGTGAAGCAGAAGACAACATAATTTAAACACAGAAGGGAGAACTGAAGGGGTGGCAGAGCATTGAGAAGTTGTATTTACTGGAACTATAATTGTTGAATTGACCATGAAACAACTCATTTTCAGGAGGTTTTTCTCACGCTCACTAGGCTAAAGTTTCTCACCTACATGAAACTAAAGCTGTGCTCTTTTTAAGAAAAGTACATTCAACAGAGTCCAGAAACTTCTAAATCACCCAAAAAGTAATAATAAAACTGTGAGATTTAGCAAATCTACAGGTGGAATGGTAAAAAATATGACTGATTTGTATAGTATGGAGAAAAACATGTGAGGTTGAGGTGAGCAAAAAGTAGAATGTTTATGACTATTTCTCTAACAATGGCAAGTGTCAGTCTGTAAATAAGATTCAGGAGAGATAGTAAGGAAATAGAATATGGAGCAGACTGAGTATGGGATAGAGACTGAATATGGAGTAGGTTTAAGTTGAGAGGAAGGAAGTCTGGATACAAATCAAGAACTGACTGTGGCAGAACAAAACTACCCTATACAAACACTACTATTTATTTATTAATCCTATTTCCAAAGAAAAGATTCAGGAGCTGTGTGCCAGGACCAGGGATGTCGGGCCTCTGGCATTACCTGTAGCATAGTGCCCTGGAGGTTGGGAGCCCCAAGTCCTGGTACTCTGGGCACAAGTGTGTGCTTCAGGGCTCTGCTTTCTCTTCAAACAGCTTCCAGGTGCCTCAGTGCAGGCTTATGATTGTCCTTCAAAGCAGGTGTGCTCCTTGCTCAGGTCTGTTTGTTTCCCATGCTGGAGGGCTGGTCTCTGCCTTCAGCCTTTCCCAGGACTGGGGAGGGAGGCAGGGTGATGGAGAGCCATGGAAAAATGCAATTGCAGGCCTAAAAATAGGTTCTCTGAGAATCACTTGAGAACCAATCAAACCCAAAGAATTTGTGGTATGTCGCTGCCACCTGTGTAATTCCAGTCAAAATCATTGGCTTTGGAGACGGATATCACTGACTGTCCTGAGAAGGAAAGGGGAGTGTTATTGATTCCCATCAGTGTGATGGAGGGTAAGTAGCTTAGGACTCTAACCATATAGGGATGTTCTCTTACTCCCTTATTTCCCTGTTCTCCCCTTGTTCAGAGTAGTGTGGTTTGGACATTTGTGCAGTTCGTGGGGACAGCAAGACAGCCAGACCAACAGATGTGCCACTTCTGGAATGAGCCTCTCCATGAGATTGCTGTAGGTGAACCTACTCTCCTACGTCCCTGCCTGCTCATCAGTGACAGGAGATCTCTGATTTCATTTGGCACTGCAGGTTGACACCTATCATAGAATCATGGAATAGTTTAGTTTGGAAGGGACTTTAGGACCCATCTTGTTCCATCCCTTTGCCATGGGCAGGGACACTTTCCACTAGACCAGGTTGCCATCTCCCATCCGTGGATCTGAGGAATGGACGGCATAAATACAAGAGACATCTGGAAATAAAATGCAAAACTGCAGAGCACAACACAGGTACCCAAAGGCTGGATTGCCACTCTCCTCACCATCCCACTCCCTGATGCCTTCCTCAACATATTCCTTTGTGTAAAGTTTGAAATCAAGTCAGTAGATTGTGTTTGGGTCAAGCCCTGGGTAGACTTTGGGAGCAGAGCTGTTAGGCTGGGTAAAAGTTGAGCATTAGAATATCATTTTCCTATGAAATAAATCACACTAAAATTCTGAAATGCCCCCTGTGTGAGATACCTTGTGAAACCCTTACCTACCACTGATAGTGCTGGGATTGTAGAATCATTGAAAGGTTTGGGTTGGCAGAGACCTTTAAAGGACAACTAGTCTAACCTCCCTGCAATGAGCGGGGACATTTTCCAATAGACCAGGTTGCTCAGAGCCCCATCCAACCTGGCCTTGGCTGTTTCCAGGTGAGGTCTCCTGTTGGCCTTGGCCAATGCCAGGCTGCAGGTGGGCAGCTCTGTGGTGTTACTGCGCTGCTGACATTCCAACCCATCAGATGCAGCAGCCACTGCTGAAGCACCTCCTGATCTGCGTCTGGTAATGGGTTCCAGGCCACCAAAGGAGTTACTTAGAGCCCAGGCTCCTCAGCTCCCAAAAATGGGGCTGTGCCCTGCAGATTTAGGGGGGTGTGTAGGTCCTCACTGTTCTGTGCAACTGTTTGATTCATCCTGACCTGGCACTGGAGCCCCACTGCATTCCAGAAGTAGCACAGCTGCTGTGTGAGCACATAGCCTGAGCCCCAGATGAGGTGAGATAAGGTTAAGTTGGTGTGTGCTGCATTCACAGAGTCTGATTAGGAAATGAGTGTTCTCAGCAGTTGCTGAACGAAAGCATTTTACAGTCTGTTGTTTGTCCTCAGGGAAGTTTTTATTTATTACATAAATTTGTGATTTGTGAGCCCCATTGTGGCCAGTACAGGGGTCAGGTTGACATGTTTTGGAGTGACTGTCAGCTGCTTGAAGCACGTATTTGATATAAATAAAATTCCTTTAGGATATCAACCACCAGAACTATGCTGAAGTTCATCAAGGTATTTGTTAATCGGCTAGAAAACTTGCAATGAGTTCCCTGTGCCCCTTTTTACCAGGAGTTTGTGACAGAAAAACAAAGGGAGGCCTCTTCATAGGGAAAATAACATTCTAGTGATGGCAACTGTATTTCTAAAAGTATTTAATGTGATTTATGGAGCTGCTTATTGCAGGTGTGTTTGTACAGTGGCGGTTTGGTGGCCAAGCAACACATGAGCTGCAGCATCACTGGCTTTTGAAGTCTTCTTGATAGTGTCCTTGTGCTGAGAAGAAGTAAAGGAGATCCCTCTCCTCCCATTTCAGGCCTCCATTGCCTGGATGGTAGAAAGTTTTGCAACTATTATTGCACAATTATGCACCTATATGAGTATAATTTCTAAGTGTGGTGGGACTCCTCCAGTCTCAACCCTAAAGTTACGTGGTACATGTACAGTCTAGTGTTAGAATAAGGAAAATCACATGTGATTTTAAAGGATGGTTTAAACTGAGCACCTTGTCTTGTTCCTGCCCTGCGGGGAGATGTCAGAGGTGGTGATAGCACATCTTGCAGTGTGCCTTGGGAAAAGAGCCCTTCCAGTCCACTACTTCCCTATGGGACACGGTTAAACCTGGTCATCTTCCTATAGGATAGACAAAAACCCACTAGTACTACAGCTTGTACCCTTCCTGAGGAGCAGGGAGAGAAAAACTTGCATCCCTCTTTCTCGTGAGATACAGAGTTACTCCACTGTCAGTACCCAGAGCTGGAGTTGTGGCAGTTCCTCCTCCCCTGTGTGTGAATACAGAATCACAGAACATGCTGAGTTGGAAGGGACTCACAAGGATCATGGAATGCAACTCGTAGCCCTGCACAGGACCATCCCCAAGAGTCACACGGTGTGGCTAAGGACAAAACTAAAATATTTGAATACTGAAGACAGTGGGAGCAAACATGCAGAACTGCAGATCATCCTGTGGCAGAAACCTTGGCTGTTCTCCTGGCTTTCACCTCTTTATTCCATTCCCAGGCATGCTTCAAACCCATAAGTGTGTAACCCTCCAAAACAGCAGAGGTGCCTGTCAGGACGGGGCTGCTCTGCTGTAATGAGGTTTCAACAGCATGGACAAACTGTTCCTCGGAAAAGTGGTTTCTCCTGTTGTTTATTTTGGACTGGGTCTTTGGTCTTACTCAGCACCAGCTCTCTGGCAGGTGGCGTGCACTGGTTCTACCTGCTCTGTCTCCACCCACAGCTCCTCCACTTCCCACCTGGCATGGGATGGATGGCGGGTGTTCATCCAGGGCTCAGCGCTCTGGGGCTGTTGGCTTTGCCCAAGCAGAGCATCAGGAGAAGATCAAGGTGAGCTGTAGTACTTTCACAGCTGGCAGAGGTTCTTCAGGATGATCTGGGAGAGGTGAGACCTCAGTTTTATCCCTCAGGATGCCCCACATTGCCTGTGCAGCTGTTACAGAGCTGTTCATGTGGGCACCTGGGGCTGGGCTGTTCATACCCATGTATGTCCGCATTATCACTCTCAAAGCTGCCTCTAGAAAGGCCCAGCTGGTGTTTGCAGAGGAGATGAGTATCTTGGGTGTACTTTGTGCTCAGGAACGTGCCACATCTTGCATGGACTGTCACAATGTACAGCACACATAAAACCTGTGTATCCCTGCAGTCACATCACAGGGCTGGTCACAGGCAGGCACAATGGCCTGAGACCCTGTTTAGGAGGGTTCCAGCATCCACTCTGACAACGATGGCTCCATGTCAGGCTGAGCTTTGCCTAAGATCAGCCAGGTGCCATGCAGAAAACCAGCCTTGGACAAGGCCATCCACCTCCTGAAGGCAAGGGATGGGAACACATGGCAAATAAAGTTTATAAACCATGTCTTTACAGTGTTCTGAAGCACTTGTGGTCTGGAGTTCATTTTTTTTCTGCACTAATTTCAGTGGGACTGAGGTCAGGGTCCCTAGACAGCTTTTTGGGTGAGTAGATGCCTATGGGGTCTTCAGGGTTCATAGAGGCTTATTGTCATCCAAGAGATGTATTTACATTCATTCCTAACTTCTTTTGAATGACTTACGCAACAAATTCTGCAAATTTCATTGCCACTCTCTGGAGACCTCAAGAAGTGGAAGTGAGGGTGGCAAGTAGGCACTGTTAGGAGCTGGGAGACTGTGTGACAGTGCTGCAAGCAAGAGTGATGTGAGTTCTGGTGCAAAATAAGTTGATAATGGATTTTTACGCATTGAAAAGCTGTGTAGTACAAATCTGTTTTAAATTTTGTAGACAAGGGTTTTAGTACTTGCATCAGGAAATTATAATGCTTTAAGAACCCTGACTTATAATGGCACTTATTTTAGTATTCATGTTATTTATGCTGCAGTTTGTCCTTGCTTCTTAGTTAAAGCAAAATTTTGGGATGGGAAGGAGGAGCACAAAAGAAAAAAACACAGAAACGCAAAGCTTAAAGGATTCTGTGGATCTTCCCAGTACCACAATGTGTCTCTACCAAATCATACTTAATGCTTTGGGCATCAAAGGCAAGCATGTCAGCTCCTTCCAGCTGGCTTGCTGTGCTTGGGCAGTGACACATCCACCCAGAGAGGGATTTTTTGTGGATTACACCTCTCAGAAGACTGGACTGTGGTATTCGTGTCTGGCTTGGACTCTCTCTATCTGGGGAGGACATGTCTGAGCTGTGGATTCAGCTCACAGCCTCCTTGCAACACGCAGCCAGCCCTCTGCAAGCCTGTCACTTTTGGTATGATTTCAGTTTGAGTGGATTTATTCTGAAACTCTGGCTGACAGAAAGGATTTCCCTTTATGCTGCTGGTTATGTTGCGCCAAGCTCAACCTGGGTTGGGAAATTGAAGGCTGTTCTTGTAAAACAGCTTCCACTTGCCTCCGATTACAACAGAGGACAAACCACGCGGCAACAGGAAACACAAAACTCTCGTAACTGGGGGAGGAGAAGCAAAAACATGTGCAAGTCACTAAGAAATGAAAGAAAAGAAAGAAAAGAAAGAAAAGAAAGAAAAGAAAGAAAAAAGAA
>JAOXXN010000364.1:302555-314123 GCA_026770055.1 Myrmophylax atrothorax
CTGCAAATATAATGACTGCACAGGAACAGTCACCAAGGTCTCTTGGGGCAAGTGGTGGCTCTCCCATGAGGCTGGGAATCAGCCCCACCTTCAGAACAAATAAACCTATGGATAAGAGAGTGCAGGTGACCAAAAGGGAGTTAAAAGGACCTATCTGGTGCCTCCTACCTGGGGTGGGGATGACTCTTTTAGCCCATCTCAAAGCTTGCTAAGGTTTTTCATAGGAAAATGAGTGACTGATCTGAGTCAACAGGGGCCAGATTGGATCAGTCTTCTGAGCTGGAAGATCTCAACCTGCCGCACTCCTGACAGAGAAACCATCTGTGTGCCTTGCTGCTAGCTTGATCACTGCTTCTAAATTTGATCCTGGACTATGGAAAAACTTGTCAACTCATAAAGCAGCTGGCTGGAGAAGCTCTTTGGCAGGCTGCAGCAGGGAGCCCTGTCCAGCATGCTTCATGTTCTGGCATGTCCATGTCTCTTTCTAGCCACCTTGGAAGATTTCCCAAGATATTATTTCTTGATGGAATGGGAAAAAAAAAAAAAAGGAAGAGAAAAACAGCAAAAGCCAATGGCTATATGGCTGCACATCACTCCATAGCCATCTCCCTGCAGTTCACTGGAGTAGTAATACTGAACTCTCACTCTGGATTTCATCCAGCCTGAGCTTTCCTGCTCAGCAATGATTATCCCTCTCTTCTGCAAACACCTTTAAAAACAAATGCTCTGACAACAAAATACTGGGGAAGGCTTCTGGCAAGGTCTGTCTTGCATGCTGCCTTGGGGAGCCCCATGGCCTTGCAGGGCAGACAGCCTTGAGTGCTGTAAAGCCTGACCTCAGTCAACACATCTGTGCCTGACAGGTTTTCTGAAAAGCTCTGAGTGATCTATTTTGCTAATTTATAGCTAGTGCAGCTGATTGAACAGTTTATTTTGCAGGTGAATTTCAGGAAATCAAAAACATGGTTTGGATTCAGTGAGTCCAGATATTGGTGCTGGTAATCTCTCATTACAGTTGGGGTTTTTTTGAGGTTCTGTGGCCAGCTGGAGGCTGATCACACTGTGAGGCTGGCTTTGCACCTCTTTGCCGCTTGTATCAGCTCCTAAGAAAGCAGCTAGAGAGTTTCAGGATCTGCCTTGCAGCATCTCCCACTCATCACGGGATGATGGCAACTCATGGACGCTGGCTAGGGCTCAAGGCTCTGAAATGTGTGATGGATGTGGCACAGGGATGTCTCCCAGCATTGCCCAACTGCTGACCACACACAGATGGCTGCAATCACAGCAACCCATAGGCACTTTTGTAAGGTTGGATGACAAAGATCCTGACGGGAGAACAGGACTGACCTTGGTGTCACGATGACCAGTATGTTTGTTTCTATTTAGGGCTGCACTTTTTTAGTCTTCTGACAGGTGAGGTCTGCTATTCTGTGGTGATTAAGGATTTTCTCCAGTCCATGAGTATGTTGGTAAAATATCTATGTGCGTATTATTTAGCATTGCTGACACCTCAAATATTTTAATGTGGTTTTTTAATGGCTTTTGTTGAATGGAGCGCGTGTTTGCTAAAGATGTCAACACTGAACTGGAGTTTGCCAACACTGACGTGGTCACAGCTCACTGGGAAGCCAAATATGTTGTGCAAATACAGAATGGAAAAAAAGGTGATGTCAGTGACCTTTTCTGTGGGGTGGGAGTTCTTTAGTAGTGTGAGTGGGCTATTGCATTCAAAGTGACTAGAAAAGAGACATCTGTCCATCCATCCATCCATCCATCCATCCATCCATCCATCCATCCATCCATCCATCCATTTATCCACACATCCATCTTTGGGACTTCCCACTCCTCTCTGACCTCTACTACCAGCTTCTTTGTGCAGAAGGGAGGATAATACTTGATAGATGTGTTGCTAACTTGAGTAATCAGCAAAGATACACCAGGTTACTGAAGGTTTTTGAGAAACATGCAAAACAAAAGCTATATTTTAAAATTAAAATTTAACATTCAAATTGAATTTGAAATTAAAATGGGCATCAGAGTTCAGTGCTTTTACATTCAGCCTTCTAGTGTGTCTGGAATAAATTGGGAGAGGGGGGGGAAATAAGTGCCTGTCAAAAAAAGGAGGGTTACTGAATATAAGCAACATAGTCTTATTCAGGGAATACCCTGGGGATGTGTAATTGGAAGGTGAGATAGCCCTGTGTATTATGTTATGGTAGGCTGTCAGCAAGTGGCTATGTTCCAGACAGACATCCAAGGTATTTTCTTTAATGTGTGAGCCAGTGCTCATTTTGGGGAGGACAAGCCATGGTGATGTTAGCTTTTTATTATGTCCTGCTCTGCAGAGAAACCACTGCCTTGGAGAAGCAACTTATGGATGCACTTACTTCTTACTTGTCTGCTGTGTTCTGAATTTTTCTAACAAGGCTTTTTAACTGGTGTAAATGTGTTAGTGCGAGGAGCAGGTCCAGATTTTGGGGCTGATTTCTGTTCCACTGGAAGACTAACCTGGGAGGTTACCTGAAGAGCAGCAGTTGGGTGGGAGATACTCTGTATAGTGCTAAGAATGCAGAGGTACAAATAAACATTAACAAGGGAGATGCCTCTCTGGGCTCATGTAAATGGTGAACTTGACAAAGAGATGCTTGTTAAGGGGGTCAGATCAATTGGTCTTTGTATGCCCCCCCTATGAAGAGTTTCTTCTTTAGCAGCTGAGGCCATCACCTGTGTTCACAGTTTGAATTTCACACCTCTGCCAAGCTGGACATTTCCTGGCCCTTTGTAGGCAGGAAATCTCTCCTTTCCATTTTCCTGTGCTCACAGAGATGTGTGATGATGTACATGAGCCTCTAATTGGCTCTGTGGATTATGTGAGTAACACACAGCCCATGAGCCTGATCTGGGATCCTCCATCTGTCTGCAGCTTCGAGGAACAGGAATTTGAGAGATCTTTGTACAACACAGCAATTCAACAGGTTTTAATATTACAGGAACCCCAGCTCACCTTGAATTGCCAGTGCTGAACTGTACAGCATCTATGTGTATCAGCTTTCTTTATGAATCACTTGCAGAGCTTGTATTTGACTCTCAAAATGTTTCTCAAATCCATTCATCTCTGGCTGTGCTGCATTTCTCTGCAGGTCAAACACCAGCTCCTAAGTGGGGTCTGATACTGATTCAAAACACATTGAGGCTTTTCATCAAAATCCTTTTCTTTAAGTGCACTGTGGCAAATCTGGATGTTTAATATACTTGAGGAGAAAAATATCTTTTTTGGGTTTTTTTCAGTCTTGCAGATAGTCTTGCCCTGTAACACGTGTCAGCTGCAAAAGGAGTAAGTGTGTCTGCACAAAGGGGAATTTCTGCTAAAGGGGTCAGTGTTTATTGTGAGGCTGCTCGAGGATGAATGAAGGAGTATAAAACCATGTGATACAAGTATCTGGGGTTACTGCGAGTCACTGAACTTCAATTGCAGCATAGGTAACACCTCAGGCTCTCTCTTCCAATAGGAAAAGGACTTTTACAGGGAGAAATCAGGAGAGTTTGTCAACCAATGAACGTGTGCTCCGGGAGTGAGTCACATTCATAAAGTTTCAAGTCTGTGGTTTGGCAGACCCTGAGAGATGATTAAACCCACATAAAAGACCTATATTAATAAAGTTTCTATAGCTCTGCACTTGTGTTATTTTATGCAGATGGAGCAAGGGAAGAATTATCAGGCGTAGGGGGGAGAAATTACTTACCCATGCTGGCAGCATGAATCACTGCCATGCTGGGCGAAACGCAATCCCAAAGTGCTCTGTGGGCTCTGCATAACCTGCTGGCACTCTTATCACAGAATTCCTATCTGGGACAAATACAGAAGCTTTAGTAGTTGCAGAGCAATTGACCCAGAGGATTTTTAGCTGTGCTGTTTATCCCAGCCTGCTTTAAAGCAGGTTTCCACCTCCTGCTTCCTGGTATCCTGCTTGCTGTCCCAGCAGCGCTGCCTGGATGGGGTGGTGACCCCGGGACCCCATCACTACTCAGCACTGGGATAAAACAGAGGAGCAGGTCAGACCCAACAGCTTAGCCAGGGTTTTCCTGGAGTGGTACCCACCTCTGCATGGCCTCCTGGCAAGATGCTTGTTGTTTCTCTCTTTCCACCACTGGGACCAATTCACAGATTTATAGAATCCTTGTTCTGTGTCGGAATGATTTGTCTTGATTTTTAACATTAAGATGATTTCTTAATGTTCCTATCTCTGGAAGTCTTCCGTTAGAGGAAATGTTTCTCATTATCGGCTACGAGGTTGCCAGGTCTGGGAAATGTTTCTGGTTTATTTTACTGTCTGTGTTTCTCCTGGTGCACATGAGATGTCCTAGAACCAAAGACAATGAGATCCCCATTTTATCCATAGGAAAAGAATACAGGGGTCTGCAGCCCCATCTGTGGTACAGCCACCAAAATCCCATAACCAGTAATCAGATCTTCATCCCCCTTGGACAGCCAGTGTGGAGATGCCTTGGGATGCCTTTCCATGCAGCCCTTATTCTGTCACCCTCCTGACCTGCTCACTCACTGGAGGGGAGAAATAGGTCTGAGTCTGACACATGCTGCCAAGGAAAGTGCCAGAATAGTAATGGGGAGGATGGGAAATGGACAAATTACAGAGTGACAACCTCCCAACATCAGATCAAAATCACCTTTACAGTAGAGAGCAACCCACATGGTGTTTGGCTGAAGCAGGTGACTTCTGGTGTGGGAGCTACCTCCCTTGTCTTGGGGAAACTGCTTAAGGCATTTTCCCAATAGAATTCAACCAAAACTTTTTCAGGGGGTGAAAGCATTTAGCAAGGTTTATCCTGGACCCTCTGAGTTTTAAAGGGGCTGCAAAACTGATTTGATCAGCAGCTGCTGTTTAGGCCTTCAGGTGGAGTCTCCTCCACCTAATGCAGGTGTCCAGAAGGCAGGAGATGTCTTTGGCCTTTGTGCACTCCTGTTAGAGCTGTGAACAGGGCAATGAGTTTTACCTTTCATAGCCCTTGACCTACTAACAGCTTTTGCCAACTCTTGCCTGAAATCACTTGTTTTTCCCCCATAATCCCACCCATCCCACCATAGGCTGAGTAGCACAGGGAGATGCACAGGGAACTGTGTCATCTTCATCTTCTCACCCCACTCAGGGGAGGGTCAAGGAGATGAAATAGCTTTCGCATTTCATCCTCCTCCAGGGCAAGGAGGAAAATGGGCCTCTTTATCATCTGACCCCACAGGCTGCTCTGACCAGACCAGGTCCCAGTGCAGGTCACACTATTCCTACCTGATTACACCCTGTGATTTTCTGCGTGGGTGTATAAACCCACATTGGCTTCAAGGAAGGGCAGTCCCAGACTGAACTTAGTATTTCAACTTAATAAATAAATAAATAAATCTGCTGTACCTTGGGGTAATGTCCACCTCTGTTCTGCAGCTGTGAATGTTATCCTGAGCTTTCTCAACACTGAGCTAAGTAATTTTCCATCAAATATATAAGTGTGGGGAAGGCTTCTCTCATCCCTTTGGCTTCCTGATGAAGAATGAAAGTGAAGTTGGTCTCAGCCATACCTACTGGTTATTTCCATTTTCAGGGCTTTTCATATGGAAAGAAGCTAAAAAATAATTTTCTCAGGTCTACCTAGAAGGGAAGAGCTGGTAGCAATGATTGCTCATGGCTCTGCTCCAAAGAATGGTACAATCCTGCTCATCCCATGCCCAAGTGGAGCTCTGAGCTGGTATCCTTCAAGGTACAGGATCTCCTCCCTGGAATAGGAGGTCGCCTGGATAAATATCTCCTTGGACAGGGCCAAATTGGTTGATGAAGCTTAGCATCAAAGCAAATGCTGCAGCCAACTCTGCTGCACAGGGTCTGGGTGGAGAAAGTCCTCTCTAATTATAGTTTGTGAGCAGTAAGAGCAAGATTTGTGCTCAGCGTGCTCTGCTCTGAAGGTGTTGCTGTGGATGGGGCAGCTTTGGCTTGAGTGCTGAGGAGAGATGAAAAGGGACACAACACAACTCATGGCAGCTTCCCTGGGTGGCAGAGAGGACTGGAGCTCTCATGCAGACAAGGTTCAGCCAGTAGATTTATCTAAATCTCCCAGTATTTATCACTCTTGACATCAGATAGTAAAGGCTTGGGGCAGGGACTCCAAGTGCCTGGCTTTTATCTGCAGGGTTAGGGGGAAGGAGCCTCTGTTCAAAATAACAAGCAGATGTGTCCCCACTGGGATCTCTTCCAATGAAAGTCTCATCCATGAAGGTCCATGGACAAATAAAAATGATATGAACATGTGCTGCCTGTCTTCAAGGGAAGAAATGTATGGCCCAGAGAGGTGGTGGATGCCCTATCCCTGGAAAAAGAATTGCAGAATCATTCCAGTTGGGAAAGCCCTCCCAGCCCATGGATCCCACCCTGTGACTGATGCCTACCTTGTCCCCCAGCCCAGGCATGGAGTGCCACCTCCAGTCCTTCCTTGGACACCTCTGGGGTGGGCACTCCAAACCTCCCTGGGCAGCCTCTTCCAAGGCCTGACCACCCTTTCCAGGGAGAAATTCCTCGTGATGTCCATCCTGACCCTTCCCTGGCACAGCTTGAGCCTATGAAACACTCAAGGCCAGGTTGGAAGGGGCTTGGAGCAACCTGTGATAGTGGAAGGTGTTCCTACCCATGGCATGGGGTGGAACAAGATGAGTTCCAAAGGTTCCTTCAACAGAAATCATTCTCTGATTATAAACAAGGGACCCCACCATGCCCCACAGGCTGGGAAGGGTCCCAGTGAGACCATGAACCAAACTGGCCATTGAGAGGAAGGACCTGCCCATCCCCAAACCAACACGAGCTGAATTTTCCCAACAGGTTATTGCTGTTTGCATAAGGTGTGTGTTATGGGAATGCACCAGCCTGTAAAAGCACCAGGTGCCATTAAGGCATGCTGTCCTGCAGGCTTGGAAAGCCTTGGAGAGGTCTCTCCACTCCCTCTGTGGATCTTCGGCTGCAGAAGGGAAATCCTACCATTGCACAAGCATTTGAAAGAAAACCACACTATGAAGGCTTTCCCTAAGTCAATTCAGCTAAGCTATATGATCTTATTTTCTGGCAAATTTATGCATCTGACAGACAGAACAATATTTCTCACTACAGGGAAATTTGCAGGGTTTCATCTTCTGAGAAAGTTTTAGAGCCTGCACTCAAGAGGGGGATTTCTGTGGAGTGAATTCAGCGGATATGTTCATGCTGCACAGCGACAGAAGAGGCTTTCAAAAAGGGCTGAGGCACTTCTCATTTCCTTGAAACGCTAGCTGGGGTATTTGCTTTGCTGCCATCAGCTGCTGCTCTTCAAAGGAAATCCCCAGTGCAATCCCATATCAGTAAAATACAGAAAAATCTCTGCTGAGCCCTTGTCCCATGCCTGGATGGGTTGCTATAAGCCTGGGAGCTCTGCTATGTCTTTAGGGATGCATCAGTCTTGCATGGGAGTGTTCAGAAAACACATTTTTTAAAACCTAAAACTGTCAGTTTTTTCTGCTGATTCGAAGGCCTTTAATGCCCAGGTTTAGTTTTGGCATTCTGAAGAAATCCACAACCTCAATCACAATTTTTCCTCTTTTTTTTTTTTTTTTGACTTTTCCCTTTTTCTTATTTTCCCCTCAATCCAGTCTTTATAGATGGATCATGTTCTGGGTAGATGCTATTTGCTTTTAAGCTGTAGCTGATGCTCATGGTTTCACAGTAATAAAATTGTCCCTTCTTATGATCTACATTAAAATTTTTCCATTGTCTGATCAGCATCTCTGTAGCCTAATGTTTAATTAACATGACATCAGGAGCTAATACTTTTTTTGAAACAGACACATTGTCACAATTTTTCCCCTCAAAAATTGCAAAATTAGTTTATTTTGATACTTTACAGAGGGAGAACTGTATTTTGGGTGCTGATGCCATTATTCTCTCGTATTTTCTAGTCAGAGGAATTTAGTCTTTAAATAAATCAATCCCTAGGAAAAAGTTATTTTAATCCCACTTTGTTGTCCATTTTTTTCCAGAGGAAGTAACTGTTGCATGGTAGAGTTCAAAAGAGAAATTGAAATTTTTCCTTCCCCTTAGTTCCTTCTGGTTTTTTATGGTCATACTATGGAAAAATACAGTATAAGGAGTAACATGGTCAGGGAGAAGGCAACTCATTGTAGTAGTGCTTGGAGATCTTGAACTTGACCAGGATCCCAGTTCCAGACATGAAGGTGTCACCTGAAATGGTCCCTCCTCACCCATGTCCTGTAGAGACATTTGATTTCTGTGTCAGCTTTGGCCCTGTGTCCCTCACTTATTAAATTAATTAGAAGTTAATTACTTCCCCATCTCTTCTTCCCAGCACAGGAAGTTGTCTGAAGGCACAGAGGCTTGTTTGAAGTAGTGGATTTGGGGAGGTTTGTTTACATTTTCACTTTTGAGCTTTTTGATCATGTTCCCATAGCATCCACAAGAAACAGCTTATGGTTTTGTGATGGTGACAGATGCATTTTTCCTGTAAGAACTGAAGCTCGGGAACTAAATTTTTGAAGAAACCGCTGAGCACCATGAACTTGAGCGGGTAAGAGGGAAGAAGACAGATAATTTAATTCATTATACCATTGTGAAAGGTACCAGTCTGCTTCAGGCTATATATAATTCCACTACCTGCCTGTGTTTTCAATTTATAAAGATGTACAAGGGAAACAGAGATGTCTTTCTTACTGTTTGATGCCTGCTAAGTGATTGTAAATGTTCTTTAGACTTGCCTCCAGCTCCGCAAAGGGATATGATGGTGCTGATGAGTTATAGTACGTGAGGCTGTAACGTGTGGTGTCCATGTGGAACAGAAACGTTGTGCTGATGTCCTCCCCAGGAGGGGAAACCTTCAGCTCCATGGAGAAAAGCTATTCAGGGGTCTTGTACTGCCTTCGTTGAACAAATGTGAGAGTATTTTGGGGTTTAGTACATTTTATCGTTTTTTAAAGGGAGTCCCCAGCACAAGAAGGATGTGGAGCTGCTGGAATGAGTCCAGAGGAGGCCACAGAGCTGCTCCAGGGCTGGAGCCCCTCTGCTCTGGAGCCAGGCTGGGAGAGCTGAGGGGGTCACCTGGAGAAGAGGAGGCTCCAGGAACACCTGAGAGCTCCTGCCAGGGCCTAAAGGGACTCCAGGAGAGGTGGAGAGGGACTGGGGGACAAGGGATGGAGGGACAGGACACAGGGAATGGCTTCCCAGTGCCAAAGGGTTAGATGGGATATTGGGAAGGAATTGTTGGCTGTGAGGGTAAGGAGACCCTGGCACAGGCTGGAAAGAGAAGCTGTGGCTGTTCCTGGATCTCTGGAAGTGTCCAAGGCTGGATTGGACAGGGCTTGGAGCAACCTGGGCTAGTGGAAGGTGTTCCTGCCCATGGCAGGGGGTTGGAATGAGATGAACTTTAAGGTCCCTTTCAACCTAAACCATTTTAGAATTCTAAGGTAAAGTGACCAAGACTATTATTTAGCTGTAATTTGACTTCCAGGCAATATGGCAAAGATTAACATGTAAAATCACTTCTTACCCAGTCAATACCAAGAATTAATGCTGTTCTCCTACAACTCACTGATTCATGCATCTTCAACCCAACTGTTGAACAGAGAGATAGCACAGGATAACAGTATCCAAGAGCAAGTGGCTTATGAATTTCTGGAGGACATGGAGCTTTTTGGAAATGGACCTTTGACACCTCTATGTGCTCAGCCCTCTTTTGTGCTCTTGAGCCCAACAGGTAAACCAGACCTGTGGTTGTTGAGAACTAAGGGTTGACTCTGGTCAGGAAATGGGGAATAGAGCCATCAGCCTAAGAGCATGTTGCTTCCTAAAGTTGCATGTGAAAATGCAATGGTTTTTTTGACTGTGATAAACTAGGAATTTCTGCATGAAGTTGTCTGTTGGGGCTTGGTGGAGCTGAAAGGCCTTCTATATGGTAGATGGTTCACATCAAGACTTACTGCAGTGGGGTGCTGAAAGAAAAATAGCATTTGAAGAACAACTCTGAGCAACATCAGCTGGTGCCACACAAAACACAAGCTGCTATTTGACTTAGACTCAAACATTTCAGGGAGGTACTTTGGCCTAGGAGTGTGTTGAGGCACAGATGGGCAGTAATGATGTTCTTGCTGAGTAATATGCAGATATTATGTGGAAAGCACCAAATGTTTCTTAGGGATCATGAGTTCACACATGTGTTCACACGTGTTCAACTATCTTGCTGCAGGTCAGAGAACTTCCTTAAGTGTTTTGGTCACTGGAAACACCTTTTTCCCTCCCTTATCTGATCAGCAGCAGCTCATGGCCCAAGCAGTGTCTGACATGAATGACAGAATATCCTGAGCTGAGAGGGACCCACAAGGATGACCCAGTCCCACTCTTAGTCCTGCACAGACTCCCCAACAATCCCACCCTGCCCCTCAGAGCGTTGTCCAAACACTCCTGGAGCTCTGGCAGCCTTGGGGCTGTGCCCACTGCCCTGGGAAGCCTGTTCAGTGCCCACCACCCTCTGGGTGGCTTAATATTTAGCCTAAATCTCCCCTGACAGCTCCAGCCACTCCCTTGGGTCCTGTCACTGGTCACAGGGAGCAGAACTGGAGCTGCCCCTCTGCTGCCCCTCATGAGGAAGTTGTAGACATTGTTGAAGCAAACCTCAATGCCCACTGCAGCAGTGTTTTTGGAAAGTAGCACAGGGAAATCCTGTCCCCATATCCCAGTTTAAAGGGTCTCCTCCAAGGGGAGGAGAACCTTGTTGTGTCTCAGCTCACACTCACTCAGCAGTACCACTATACAAACTAGACAGATTAAAGGGTATATGAGGCTTAAAAACTAGATTTTGAGTAAAGTAACAAAGATAAAAGAAGATAAAACAAGATAATATCTTATTAGTGTTATGCTGGATTACACAGGTGGTGCTCAGCTGATCCAGCTCTTTGACTGATACATGTTGCTCTTCTGACTGGAAAGAAGCTGGAATAACTCTCTCTTTCTTCCAGTACTAAGACACTTCCCACCTCTTCATTTCCTCTCTTCTAGAAGAGGAAAATGGTCCGGAGGAAAATGTGTGACCCTTCCAGTTAATGAGCCCAAGGTCAAGTAGTCCTGGCTGTGTGCGTTTGTCCACACCTCATTCTCTGTGACAGGTTGGTGAGACAGTGGATGGACATGGCAGAGGTGAAATCCTGTCCCCCTCAAAGTTTTCTGAGTGTTTCTATCCTTGTCAGCACCTCAGTGGCCTCTGGCTGCTTTCTTCCTCTTGAGCTAAAGATGTGTCAGTAAAACTCTTCATATCTTGGGAATATCCTGACTTTTCCAGCTGAGGTATAACTTCTTTTGACTAGCAGCAGTGCATGATGAAAACCATCAGTGCTTTGCTGGGGGTCTGTCCAAGGTAAGGAAAGGAATTGTTCTGCCAAGAGGTTTTCCTGTACATGAGGCCAAACCTTCCATGGGAAAAAGTCAGAAGCTCAGGAAATCGTGAGAGTTGAAAAATTCTGGCCGTAGGGCTCAGCCCCAT
>JAOXXN010000364.1:324248-334765 GCA_026770055.1 Myrmophylax atrothorax
AAACAGTTCCTATGCCACCCTAGGGATGTTAGATGTGAATATTTTTATGTTTAATTTCTCCCTAGCTTTTGCAAACACTTTTGATGGTGGTGCCTTTTGTGTAGTCTCTGACTAAACAAGAGCTGCTATTGACATTTTACCTTCACCAAGCATGAATTAAGGCACCTGTGTAGCCCTATTGCTGTTCTTTTTCACGAGCTGGGCAAGCTTGTGAGCAGGGCACTGGGACATAAATCCATGTGGCACCTTCCCAGTGCCTTGGGAAATGTATATGGAGCAGGGTAGGAGAAGGCCAGTTCCAAGGCTCAAGTGTGGTCTGGACCCTGTGGGAACATCAGCCCCCAGGTAGCTTCTGGTTTTTGGAGACATCCTGGATGATTTGAGAACTACAACTCCCCAAAACCCCTGAGGAGCAGTACAAATTCTGGTTGGTTCAGGGTGCTTGAATTGTGTCATTCCCAGTGTGGCTGTGGCCCCTCAGGGTTAACAATGAGACTTGTTGTTTCAGTCAGGTTTTTGGAGGCTCAAGGCTGTGTTTCCCAGAAAGTAAAGCTATGATTGCTTTTAATGAGGTTTACAGGAGCAAACAGGATCCTTGTAGCTCCCACTACATCATTCCTGCGTAACATCATTCCTGAGTGCCCAATGCTGGACCCAGGGCTTCATGTCAGTCCTGAGGGGTCCAGAAAATGCCAAAGGCCATCAGTGTTTAAGGCTTTGGCATAGCCAAAGGATAACAAACTTGCTGGTCCTCACCAAACAAAAAAGCAGAGAATTTGGCTTTTGTTTTCTCCTTTCTGGAGTTAGATTGGATACCAGGAGAAATTCCCTCATGGAAAGGGCGGTCAGGAACTGGCACAGCTGCCCAGGGCAGTGGTGGAGTCCGTGTCACTGGAGGGATTCAAAAGCCACTTGGATGTGGCATTTGGGGACATGGGTTAGTGGTGGGTTTAGCAGTGCTGGGGAATGGTTGGATGATGATCTTAGAGGGCTTCTCCAATCCAAATGATTCTGTTGACTCCATAATCTATAAATCCATCCTACTATTTTAATGAAGATCTTTCAGAATGACATGTTTGAATATTTTAAGGACTCCCAGGATGCAGAGGCTGCATCTGCATTTCTTTGAGCTGGATGGCATCAGCTTTGTGCACCTGGAGCCTGAAGGGAGCAGGGATCTTTCAGAGACAGAATCCCCAAAATCATCCTCCTGAGTGAAAATGAAGCTCTGATGTGGAGCAAGGGCCAAGCTGTGGTTTAAGGACACAGATCAAATGTGGGTGCTCTGGTTGCCCCAGGTATTTGTCCTCCCCCTTGCCAGGGATCCCCATCTCTGCTGCACGGGTGGTTAAGCTCCCATGGAGCAGCTGCTCAACAGCTGCAGGCTACACTTCATATATGAAAGAAACCCTAAATCTGTGTGAAATTTCCAGTGGTTTAACAGCTGTTGCCTGAGCCAGGCTGTCTGTGCCACATATATGGTGACACTGGAGGGGAAAGAGGCAGGACAGACAGCTGGGAGCAGTCATTCCTCCAGACGTTTAGTTTTAATATGCTTTTGCTCATGTCAGAGCCTTTTGAGTGAAAATTTGAGCATGGAAAAGTCTTTGTATTTATTTCCCCCCCTTTTCTCACCACCCTACCCCATGACTGCAGTGATTTTAGTGGGAGCCAAACTCTATCATTGAGGGATTTTTTTCTAGAGGGAAGTTTTATCAGGATTCAGTGCAACTTTAAATGTCTGAGCAAGTCAAATGTTCCTTCTTGTGAACAGGGAGGAGTAGTTTCTCCATCCAAGAGTGGGCAGTTCATCTGCATTAGCTATTGGTTTTAGACAATTTGCTTTGAGTCCTCTTTAAGTTACTCTTTTCTTTTGTGCAGCAGTGCTAGGGGTAGAACCCAGGATGTTCTGGGTCTTCTGGGAAGGGCAAAATGTTCCAGAGAGATGAGAAATTTTTGAAGTGCCACTAAAAGTCAGGAAATTGGTTGTGTCCTTTGAAAAACCCATGTGGAGCAATTTGCCAAAGGATCTGGAGGGCATTTAAAATACCTACATGTTAATAGGCTCTGGTGTGACCAACTGGCTAACCTTGTTTGCCTGTGGAGAGGGAGGGTTTTATGCTCAGGACATAGCAGGGAAAAGCATGGGTCACCAAAAGGGCTTCATTCACCTCAGTCAACAATAAAGTGCAGGATAAAATTTGTGGTGTTGCTGGGATTTATTTAAAAAAAACACCTAGTGCAAACATTTGTTTTTATTTCCCAGCATTTTGCGCTCTCTCTGCATTTATAAAAATAAAATGACCCATTAATTCATAATCAAAACCAGTTCTTTTTTCTGGTTTTTACTGAAATTGCATTTGTGTCAGGAATCCCTTAAAAGCTCTTAAAAGCTAATTCAGGTTTACCAAAAATGATGTGATGTTTAGCTGTGGAGAGCACTGCTCTCAGAAGAGATGATGCTGTAAAGGTGAAAAACTCACACAGCACCCTGTGAGGAGCTTGTGTCTTCCCAACACTTCTTGTGTGGATTTCAGCTGGATTTCCCCGCTTTGTTCCTTGCCCCAAGAGTCTCCTGTAATGTTACATCAGTCCTGCTCAGACAATAACTACATCAATTACCTCTGGCTGGGATTACCTCTGGCTGGAACACAGAGTCTCCTGCCAACCAGGCAGTGGACAGGTCGCTTCTGTCATGGTTGGTCTGGTTGAAATTGTCATTTTAGTTGCAGTTTCAGTGCAAGGTCAAAGTGGTTTGGGTCTGAGTGTCCCAAAACCCCTCAGCCAAGCAGGGTGTTGTTCCTGCACCCAAAACCTCCTTGTACAGCTCATGGTAGACAAAGATGGGACACCAGGGAGGAACAGGAACAGAAAGGGAGTGGGCAGATCCTGAGCTGGATATCACGGAATGGTTTGAGTTGGATAGGACCTTACGGATCAAGTGGCCCAAGGACTTGGAAGTTCTCATGAGTGAAAAGCTGGACATGAGACAAGAGTGTGAACCCACAGCCCAGAAGACCAAACACATCCTGGGCTGCATCAAACAGGTGTGGGCAGCAGCTTAGGGGAGGGGATTCTCCACTCTGCTCTGCCCAGTGAGAGGCCACCTGGAATCCCATGACCAGCGCTGGGGTCCTCAGCACAAGAAAGATGTGGGAATGTTAGAGCAGGTCGAGAGGAGGCCCTGGAGATGCTCCAGGGCTGGAGACCTCTGCTCTGGAGCCAGGCTGGGAGAGCTGGGGGGGTCACCTCCCAGGGGAGGTGAGGAGGCTCCAGGGACACCTGAGAGCCCCTGCCAGTGCCTAAAGGGGCTTCAGGAGAGCTGGAGAGGGACTTGGGGCAAGGGATGGGGGGACAGGACACAGGGAATGGCTTTCCAGTGCCAGAGGGCAGGGTTAGGCAGGATATTGGGAGGGAATTGCTGGCTGTGAGGATGGGCAGGCCCTGGCACATGTTGGGCAGAGAAGCTGTGGCTGCCCCTGGATCCCTGGAAGTGTCCAGGGCCGAGTTGGATACACCTTGAAGCAAACTGGGCTAGTGGAATGTGTCCTTGCCCATGGCAGGGGGTGGAACCAGATGAGCTTTAATGTCCCTGCCAATCCCAAATGTTCAAGTATTCTGTGATTATTTCATTCCACTTTCACTGCCATGAGCAGAGACACCTTCCACTAGACCATGCTGCTCAGTCTGATGCCAGGAGAAGTCCTGCTTCTCCTGTGTCCTCCCCAGCAGCCAGAACACAGGCTTAGTGACACTCAGGATGCTCCATGAGCAGCACATTTTGGAGTTTCCTTGTTGTGACTGTTAGTTACAAGCTTTAGGATTGACACACAAGGATGGCTGGAGGGGGCTGGGACAGCTGGACACCCCCAGACTGGTGGGAGTTGTGCTGGCCCCCAGCTGTTGTTGGACCCATGGGCATGCTCCTTATGGAAGGAACAGCAGAAAACAAGGTGGATCCTTTCAGACTGGGATAAAGCTGGCAGGGTGCCTTTTTCTCCCTTCCCCAGGCCCTGCAAGCGCTCTGGCATGCCAAAAACCTCTCCTTGGCACAACAGTGTAGAAAAGAAGTGCCCCATGTTGTCTTCTCTTCCACGGCACTGTCACCCTCACCATCCCACTGGGGAGCTCAAGGGATACAGGACAGTCTGTCTCTGAGATGGGTCCCACTGAGGGACACCAAGTGGGATGCCACCAGGGATAGTAGGGGACAAAATTAGGTGTTTACCCTTCCCTGACCCATCACTGGGTTATCCCTGCCCCGGGATGGGGACTGGATGCCTCCAGAAAACTTAAAGCAGAGAATGCCAGGGCTGGATGGGCGATGGTTTGGTTTTGTTGTCTTGTTTTAAACAGCCCGTGTGAACAACTGTTGTGTGCAAGGGGCGGGAAGGGGGGTTACCATGGCAAAATGGGATTTGCTGGGAATGAATAGCTTTCTTTTTCTCTGCTGAAATGAATGGGTTGCTGAGACCTCCCTGCATATGAAGGCTGTAGGTGCTACACTCGGTGGAAGGGACAGCGAACAATATCCCTCCCAGCTTTACGTTATCCACAGGCTTCTTAATACAACTCAGTGTTATTACACACACAAAAAAATGTGATCTCAAGTGTAGATTGAGAGAGACAAAATGTTCCCAGTGGGATCTATCCGTGCCTCTTCCCCAGTCCCCTCCAACAACAGGGATTAGCAGCAATGTTTGCACTGACTGTAACTAGGACATAAAGACCATGGTTCATTTCTTCCCATTCAACTAATTCTTTACATTGCAGACACTACAGGATCCATTTATGGGTTGTTGGTTTTTTGTGGGTTTTTTTTTTTGGTCTCCTTTGTGAAAGTAGGTTGGGATGGGAGGGGGTGAGGGGGAGAAGTCTGCTGAAGAAACTGTTGGCATCTCCAAAGAAAAGTATCTTTTCAGCGCTGAGCCTGCAGCCCACAGCCCTCCTCTGCCAGGGATGAAAGGAGCCGCAATCCCTGTCTGGTGTGATGGCAACGTTGCTTTTAGGTGAAGGCCTCAATATATTTGCCAGGAATGGCAACTTTCAAGAAATAAAGTGATTTAAGCTGGCAGATTTGACCTCCCATATCAAGCCCTGAGACTTTTCTTTAAGCAAATGGGAGTGCTTGCTCTCGGCCATCTCTCATTCCTGACAAGCACCCACCTCTAAAGCAAACTACAGCACCAACTTTAGGTATGTTTTTTTCTCTGGGAGAGCTTTGGGAGGCAGGATTTGACCATATGGGAAAGGTTTGGCCAGAACCCCAAGCTAAATAATTTTGCCAAAATCCCTAATATGCATGAATTGATGATGTTCATGTTCTTCTCTGATTTGGAGGGAACTTCTCCAGCAGCCTAAAACACAGTTGTGGGGCACAAGATTTGTGCAAGGACCTGGAAAATGCTCTTGGGTTTGTGCAGCACAGCCACACACAAACTCAGCCTGTCTGGGGAAGGGTCAGTGAGACAACAGCACTTGGAGTATCTTTGTGCAGGTCCTGGATTTGGTCCATCCCTCTTCTGGGGCTCAGAAATGAGGGAAGAGATGGTTAATATTGCCAAAATGCCTCTAGCTGACCCAGGAACACACATATCTTCTCCAAAGCCATGCATCAATCTTGCCTTAACAGACAAGTCTGACTCACAGTAGGTTCAGGGGAGGTTACGTGGCAAAAGTGAAGGATTATGAGCTGAAAGAGGAACTCATAAATCTTTCCAAGGTGGAGAACAGGCAAGGCTGGGTGTCACAGTGAGTGCAAGGTCATGATGACCCACCTCTGCCCCGTGGTCTCTTGTTCCTCACTGCTGCAGGCAAGTGCTGTAGAAATAAGAGCCACAGAGTTGACTTCAGGGCTTCAAAATGCTGAGTGTGGGGGTTTATTTCCTTATTTAATTGCAAACTTCCAATCTCTGAGAGGAAAAGTGCACAAAGTGCACCCACCTCTCATCCAAAATTTGGCCATCACCATTACAAGCCATAATCCATGAAAGCATTAACCTGGATTTGTGCACAGACAAGATATAGGGAAAATGACCTTAAATTGCACCATGCATCTCGGGTGACCTCAGATAATGTGCCCCAAATGTGCGTGATGATATATCTACTACCTCTCACCTCCATACTTGGCACTGGGAGAGAGAGTAGATGAATCTGAGATGAATTTGAGCTGTCCTTGGGGGGAGTACAGGCTTGCCAAGGACTTCAACACATGTTTCAGAGAGCAAAATGCGTGTGCTTGGAGTGGAGGATGATGCCTGAGTGCACTTTTTTGCAGCACTAGAAATATCCTTGGAATGGGCAAGTGCTGATATGCATGACGGATTCCTGGGTTCCTTCCAACAAAGAGAAGACATGAATGGTACCTTGGAGAAAGTTGCCTTTTTGGCACCTCAGCTCTCCCCACAAAGGATGTTTTTTGGTCCAGACCTCCCAGGGTGTTGAGACTGACAGACAACTTACACTCCCTCTTGGTTTCTAAGGGAAAAAAATAGTAATAATAGGACTTTCACGGGGTCCTACCTGCAATTTGCTTTAGGGTAAGCAAAGAGCTCTCCACCCTCCAACATCCGCATCACAAATCATGGAAACCCAGAATGGTTTGTGTTGGAGGACCTTAGAAATTGTCTCTTTCCACCTCCTGCCGTGAGCAGGGACACCTTCCACTGTCCCAGGTGGCTCCAATCCCTGTCCACCCTGGCCTTGGATACTCCCAGGGATGGGGCATTATTTCTCAGATGGCTCTGGAGGGAAATCAGATGTTTAGCACACAGACAGACAACTCCGTTCAGGTGTTTCACATCTGGGGCTGAATCTTGTTGCTACTCACATGGACACCTTTTGTTCTGCTGACTGTTATTCCTCAAAAATATACAGGAGACTTGTTCTTCTCCTCTCAGGAATGGCTATGGGGATGCTCACCAAAGCTGCACATGGTTCATAGAAGGGCTGCCCTGATGAGTTTTCCTACCAGGGAGGGATGAGGTTTTGGTAGGTCAAAGGATGTTATGTGTCAAAATAAAGCATTCTGAAGAACACATGCTCATAATGACATATTCATCTGATGTTAATTAATAAGGGCAAGAGAAATATGTTGTCAGGTTCAGAGCCATGTGTTAGCTCACCCCTTACAGTCCTGTGCTGGAGGAATGATTTATACCTTTAAACCTAAAGAATTTGAAAACAGAGTTGTATTTTCTTCCCATGGGATTACCACTGACTCCACTTGTTCTAGTTTGGGTTTTTTTTTTTTTACAGTCTGAAGCAAAGATGGTTTCAGTTCATTACTGTCAAAAGTGAGTGATGCTCTGACTTTGCAAAAATGCAACATATTTCTAAAATTAGTGTCATCCTGTTTCACCTTTTTCCCGGTCACATTGTGCAAGCAAAGAGATCAAACTTTTGCGCTTCTCCAGAACAGAAATTGTTAATGTTTGAATTAATTTAAAATGAAATTGATGTGTATCCACACAGTGGATAAACTGCTTTGTGATTAAAAATCAGGTGGGAAAAAGAGCATACTTTGATATTAGGAAATGTTCTGAACTTCAAAGTGCTTTTCAAAGATAAATGGAGATCAAAAACCCCTGAGATGTTCTGTTTTAAAATGAGTGAATAACATACTCTGCTGCATAAGAGAAAAAGTGAAATATGCAGGACACAAGATAATATTTTTACTTATTCCAGTCATCAACAGACTTCACCTGGGACAAAGCTGAAGCATAGCTTTATGTACTGCTTGTTCTGATTTTGACTGAAGGGATGGACTCAAAAATCCTTCCTACCCTATTCACTACTTTTTTATATACCCTTCAATATTTTTTTAAAAGGAAATTATTCATTTTTTTTAATGAATATCACGTAATGACCACAGGAAGGCAGCTAACAGTTAGTTCCAGGTGGACTACTTCAGTTATCAATTAACTTGGGGGAGTTAATCAGAGACTTTGCTTTTACACAGGAGGTAAATCATGCAATTAATGCAATGATGAAGCTGCTGGGGGTGCTTGTGAGAACTTAAAGCAATTAATTACCTGTGCATTTCCTCCTGTAGCAGAATGAACACCAATCCCTGGAACTATCTTAACGAACACGAATTTGGGCAGTCTCAACCACCTGGTTACCACAGCCATGAAAGTCAGACTTGGAATAAAAGTATCTCCCCTCTCCCTTCAGTGCAGTCTGGCTGAAGGTGCCCTTTGCCACTCAGAACACCTTCAGAATTAGCACCAGGAGATGCAGCTCACCTGTGAGGAGAAATACTAGTGGGTTGTCTCTGAACACATCTGTAATTAATTACCAGAAGTCTGTGAGGCCAAGGAGTGTGTCTCTGGCAGCAGGGGATGTGTAGCTCTGTTTCAGAAATCCAAATGCCATTAAAAACCTCAGAAAAAAAGCTCTCACTGAAGATGTGGCAAGTCCACCCCTGCACATGGGAGTGTCACTGAGGTCGTGATGTTCAGAGTGACTTGTTTGTGGAACCCCAGAATGGTTTGGGTTGGAAGGGACCTCAAGACCATCCAATCCCCCCCTTGCAGTGGGCAGGGACACCTTCCACTATCCAGGGATGCTCAAAGCCCCAGCCAGGCCTTGAACATTTTCATGGATGTGACATCCACCACCTTTCTGGGAAACCTGTGCCAGTGTTTACCACTCTCAAAAGAAAAAAAAAAATTCTTCTTCCTTATATCTAATGGAGATCAATCCTCTTTCATAACAAACTTCATCTCAGGTTCAGGTACTGGGGTCGAAAATGGGAGATGAGGATAACCCTGCAGCGAAACCACTGCCCCAATTCAGCAATTCGTTGATTTCTGCCCAGGTGGTTTCTTGGGAGGCCTTAGCCATGAGAACACATCTTTTTGCTGCTGGCAGGGAGCACAATCACCCCTGCTGCCAGTTACCCCATCAGCTGAGAGGGGTAATAAATTATGTGTCGTTCCCCCTACTAACCCTGAACAGAGCAGGGAGTGAGGCTGGAACAGCACTGGGTTGGCAAAGGAGTGACTTAGAGGATGTCCATTGGCTTTATTTCCAGCTGAGCTATTCACTTCAGAAGAAAGGTAAATGTTTAATTTTTGTTATTTTCTTACTGGGAGCTTGCTGTGGCCTGTGGGGTCATTATTTTGAAGGAACAGGAGAAGGATGTGCTGGTGTGGATGGAGGTGCTACTTTCTTCTCTTCTAGCACAGGACTTGTTTTCTTCTGCAAGACTCAGTACCTCACACACTGTGACAGACACTAGATGATAAGACACGTTATGAGGCAAATTCAAAACAGACAAATTTGATGTTACAATCACACAAAACCCTGTGTACATTCTCAAACCAGATCCGGAGAAATCTCTCACACGCACTGCAGCAAAGAGGAGACATGGTCATTCTACACAATGCTTGCACAAGGTTGTTCTCTTCAACTTTGCTCTCAGTTTGGATTTTTCAGAGGCAGGTTCTGCAGGTCTGGTGTTGGTATAGGCTGCTTTGGTGGCCTGCAAATAGTTATATTCTAATAGCAAATGGTTAGTTCATCATTAAGGGCAAAAAGACACAGGTGACAACTTCTTGCATCAGTCTAACACTGATCCTGGTCTCAACAGCCCCACAGCCCAGCTGAGGTACAGACTTGCTACAAGCTGGAGAACACAGAGACCAACACAGAAAGTCTTCTGCTTTGCCAGCCTTTTTAGGTGTATCAGATGTTAAGGCTTCTCCAAGGTGGAAATGAATGAGAAACACAGAATTTTTATACCACAGCAAATTAAACAGGATGGAAGCTCTTAAGTTAGTGCTTTAACATCTAAGTTGGAATTAACTGCCTTTGTTCAGGTAACTTGTAGCATAGCAGTTGTTTCACCCTTTTTGCCCCCTCCCTTTCTGATCTTGGTAACAGGGATATGGGCAAAGGCTGGGAATGCCTCAGGGGTGGAGGAACAAGCAGTCATATGGATGTTTGCCCCTTTAGCTCTGATGGGGAGTCACAGTAGTGCTGTTTGATACAACCTTTGTGTCCCCAAGGATGCTGTGTTGCTAATTCTGGTAATTGTGGTCTTGCATTTTATCTGTTTCTGACAGAAGGTGGTGGATAAATAAAGGGTAGATGTACTGTTGTATTTTTCCAGTTTTCCAGGAATTTTAGAGTGTTGCACATTGATAAATGAACTAGGGAATTTTTCTTGGAGATGCTCTATTTCAGTTACTAGACTTATTTTGGAAATGTTTCCTGGCTAAAAGACCAACAAAGCTGTTGGAATGGTAATGAAGTTGTAAAGTACGATGTTTGGGAACCATTATCATGAATTATTCATATCCCTCCTTTTTGTTGTTGTTTACCAATTTTATTACAATTTCTTTTTTATTTTATGTATTCAGATATTGTTATTCTCAGAATATTCACTATGAGTCTATGCCGGGTTCAGGGTAGGGATGAGCAACTTAGACAAATAAGGGGCAGTCCTTACTTTTAAATGATTTCATTAGCACAGAATGAACACTTCTAGACTTCAAGCATATGGTTCAGTC
>JAOXXN010000364.1:334865-368151 GCA_026770055.1 Myrmophylax atrothorax
CCGTGGCACTGAGTGCCATGATCTGGTAAAGGGACTGGAGTTGGCCCAAGGGTTGGACTTGATGATCTCAGAGGGCTCTTCCAACCCAACTGATTCTATTATGATTCTATTTGGGGAAGAGAACGAGAACAGACCCAAATCCCAAGGTTTGCTCTATTAGGTTGTATGTGAAGAGGTGTGTTCTGCCACAGCTCCTGCGTGTTTGCACACAAGCAGGAATTTGCCACTTCTGGTTCAGTAAGTCCCTCCTGAGGAGGGGAGGCAATTTAGTCCCTTTTTGGTCTGGGGAGGGGAGGCAAAGCAAGACTGTTCATTTTTAAATCCCCTCTGTGGAGTCAAGCTTTCTTCCACAAGAACATTTTCCCTTTAGCATCTTCCTTCACAAACACATGCCTGGTGTAGACAAGGGCCAAAGAGAGGAGGGACAGATGGACATGAAATACCAGGCTGTGTTGGGAGCAGAGCATGGGAGCAATGCAGTCCCTTTGCTGTGACTTCTCAGGGGTACCAGAAAGATTTCAGAGCTCCCAGACCTTCTCCTGGTTTGGTTAATCCAAACTCCTTGGCATGAAGGTCCCTGGGAAGCTCCTTTCCTGTCTATTAGTAAGGCTGATTGGAAAAGGGTTTGTCTGAAGGGCAAGGTTGCAAAAACCAGCAAAATGAGAAGAAATCTTTTATGTGAGCAACATTATTAACTGAGTGCTCGTATGGTGATGCTCTGAAAAGCAGAATGATATCTTGGGGCAGGCTGGAAGGCAGAAAACAGCCAGGAACAAGAGTATGTCAGGACAACTTGTCTCAGAAAATGCAGCTCAGTATGTTTTCAGGGTTTATTTTGGTGGGTTTTTTCCAACAGTTGAACTTACTGGAGGTGAAACCACTTGTGGTTTCCTGTTTTCAAGATTTGGCTTTTTTTTTATTGTATGTCAATGATGTTTCTTAGAAGCAGAGTCAAGTCTCCAGCCCACTTCAGCAGGTTTGGTGCTACCGTGCAGGTAGCAAGAACACCCAGAGATCCACTGAAGGTTTTGTCATCCCTTGAAATGAAAGCAGCTATTCAGGGTAAAGGAGAGGGCAAATAAAAGCAGTGTGAGGCTCATCTTGTCACAGAGTCAAGTAAAATCTGGCTGTGTGTCTACTCTTGTTGTAGACACCCCAAGTCCCTCAGCTGGAGACCATCACTTATTTATGACACAGACAAAGGCCCTGAGAGCTGGAACAGACAAAACAGGAAGCAAAAAAAGCATTATAAGTGCACTGAGTATTAAAAAATTTCTAAGTGCTGGGCAGTCTTACAGAATTATGGTGCTTTTCCCACGAGTGTGTCTGTGGGGAATAAAAACCCTCAGCATGTCCTGGGCCAGCTCATTGGCCATTTTTCCCAGAAGTGTCTCTGCAGAGGGAAATCAATTCTGTGGTTTCCTCCCGACTCCCAAGCTATACCCTCTATTGATACAGTCATTCAAAATATGACAGATCACAGAATTACAGAATGGTTTGGGTTGGAAGGGGTTGTAGAGACTATCTGCTTTCCAAGCCCCTGTCATGGGCAGGGACACATTCCACTAGCCCAGGTTGCTCCAAGGCATGTCCAACATGGTCTTGGACACTTCCAGGGATCCAGGAGCAGCCACATCTTCTCTGCCCAACCTGTGCCAGGGCCTGCCCACCCTCACAGGGAAGAATTTCTTCCTAACACCTGATCTAACCCTGCCCTCTGGCACTGTGAAGCTATTCCACCTTTGCCTCCCCTCCTGCTTGTGTTCCAGAATGCTGAAATTTCCTAGAATTAGTGTGGGTTTTGCCAGTCACGGGTGTTGCTCCTAACAGACCATCTGTACAAACCCTGATGGAGCTGAGAGAAGCACAGTGTGGCAGGGCATTCTTGGCCCTGGGTTGGTTTAGCAGCAGCATTATCTGCAACCAGGATTTCAGAGAAATGCGACGATGCGAATTCACAGGCAAAAGTTGTTGCTGCACTTGGAGAAGAGCCCCTGCCTTTGCATCCAGTGCCACAGACCTGAAAATACATGTGGCTAATGAAGTCTTACAAATGGAATAATGTCTTTCCCTGCCCTGTTGGGTTCTGTAGGAGTTTTGCTACTCTTTCAGGCCAATGCTGGGTTATGTCCTTAAGAGCCTGTAAAGGAAGGAGAAGAATGTGTTGGTCTCCTCCTCACTTCCCCCCATCATCTGTCAAACTCATCCCAAAACACCTTCTCCCATTGCAATGACATCACGATGTGCTGTAAGTGACCTTCTTCCCTAAACATCTAAAGATAAACCTAGCTTTTTAGTTCCTTTCATCCAGAAGGGAAACTTCTCCTTTTTATGAGCTCTATAACTGAACTCCGGAGGTCAGTACCTATGAGTGGATTTTTGTCATGTTTCCTGGAAAGTCTGCTAATTTATAGCACAAGATTTCTTTTAGGAGAAACAAAACTGTTCATGTTGTATAAGCCTCTGTGAACCTCTCAGAGCTGTAAGTGCTGATAGAGCCTTGTTACACCAGTTTACATTCTGCAGATGGCTGATTTGTGGAGGTGGTAAGTTGGTGAGGTTTTTTTCCCTGTTCTAGAAGCAAAGCAATTTCCTGAGCAAGCCTGAGGTTGAGTGTTTGTCACATGTACCTTGCAAGAGATTTTTTTTTAAAGATATCTCCAAAATGAAAGAATTAAATGCCTTACCTATATGCAATTGGTACAAATTCGTGTTTGCAGTGAGCAGAAGCTCTCCCCAGGCTGTGGCTGGGATGAAGACGCTGAGAGGGACAGAGTGACTTCCTCCCGGTTCCTGGTGAGCAAAGGACCATCACTGCAGAAACACTTCACCAAAAACAATGAACTTAACAACTAAGGGCTTTAAACAAATAATTTCCCATTCACAATAAGCTGCTCACAGGGAAGTAGAGGTGTGCAAGGAACACTGGATGAGAAATGCTACTGGTGTTTGGTCTGTGGTGGTTTTTATGAACAACCAGAGCAGGTCCCTGTGGCAGAACAGAGCTGAATGCACTCGAGAATGCCTTTATTTATCCTTTGTACTGCTCAGCAGCAGTAAACACCATCTCCTCTTCATGAAAAATGGCTCATCCGTGTTTATATCCATAATAACATCTCCATTTCCAAATGTCTCTTTGAAATCTCATCTGCTTGAAGTGCCACAATCAGAGGAGAAGGGTCTGGGGATACATCTGAGGTAGAGCTGACCTTCCTTGCAAACACCAAACCTCCCTGGGTGAAGCAATGAGAGGTGTCTGTGGCTTTTCTTCTTGGGAGATGCAAGTGTCCCGTTTATTTGAGTTACCCTTGTCATTCTGCCTCCAAATTCCAAATGGGTGTAAGGCACAGAGGGAGTTTAACAGATATTTCACTTTGTGCTCAGGGCCTGCCAGGACCTTTTACACCTGCAGTTCAAGGGGGATTGGAGTAGCTGGGGTAGGCACAAGCTTTGAGGGAGAAAAGAGTTTTGATGCCACATCCTACCTTCCAGGAGATCCTCTACCCCCAGAAAATCAAGGGGGAAAAAAACCCCAAACCACTAAACAATAGAAACAGCTCAATCTTTCCTGTAGTGGATCACTAAACAGAGCAATCCTGTCCTGTGGTTTCCTGCTCTGATTCTGTTTCCCTTCTTCCTATGTACATCAGCAGATGGATTAGCTGGATTCAAATGTCCACCTGGCTGAGATCCTTCTTAATGAGTCAGTGGCACTTCCCAGCTGTGAACAGGCCCCTGCTTGTGTCTGCAAGTCTCCAAGCAGAAGCTCTGCAGGTATTTTCAGCTCTTCTAAGGAACGGAAATAAAAAAAGCTCTTTGTCAGCAAATGACAACAGGAACGCCTGAGAGGTAGGAAGGAGAAAGAAAACAGGGTTCTTCTTTCACAGAAAGACAAATTCCAGGAAATAGAAGAAAAACAACAAAAAATTGACTGCAAGTTCAATACTCCAAATAAAAGAAGCCTGTTCTGGGGAGTTAAGGTTCTCCCTCTCTCCATCCAAAATGTGGTTTGAAACTTAAAAGCAAAATCCCTACACATGTTCCCAAGTGAGAGGGAGAATATTTCTGGCCAGCTCTGCCCATCTACTTCCCAGTAATATGCATTATTTTGGCTTCCCTTAGGTACAAGCTGCAGCATGCAGATTACAGGAACAGCTGTCTGCAATACAGGGAACAAAGCTGGTAAAATCTGCAGGTGTGCCATGTCTGCAGCTTCAGTTCTGTACTGCTGCACATATACTGTGACGGAAAATGCAGGGAGAACTCCAAGTTTAAGGCCATCTTTATAAATGTTTCTCTGTGTGCAGCGTGAACTTGTGGCTATGTGATTCTCAAAGACATACTGGTGATGTGAACAGTGTGAGAGCTGCACTGAAAATTGTTTTGGAAACATTCTGGGAATGAAATGCTCTGAACAAGAATATATTGTTCCAACATTGCTGACATTGAGCAGAGAAACAAAACTGGCAATGAACAATGAAAATAGTAATGTAGATAAAAGTGACTCCTGGAAGACACATCTGTGGACAGAGTAGTTTCATGGGGGACTCCTGTCACATCGTGATGCACATCCTCTCTGCAGGCAGTAGAGGCAGTGGGACTCTTCAGGAGTGTCCATTCTTCCCTAAAAAAAAAAAGGACAAACATGAGATCAATCATCTTCTAGAGTGCCCATTATCTCCACTGACTGTAACAAGGCTCCTGCTGAAGCTTGGATGTCAAAAGTTTTAGTAGCCTAAAGGCTGAGAGGAGCCATCTGTGTTGAGGTTGGATCATCCAACTGGCCCTTCACTCCCTGTGCTGCTCCAGGTCTGTGGAGATCTCTTAGAATCATAGAGTCATTTTGGTTTGAAAAGCCCTCTCAGAGCACCAGGTCCAACTGTTGCCAGCACTGCCAAGGCCACCACCACTAACCCACGTCCCCAGGTGCCACATCCACATGGCTTTTAAATCCCTTCAGGGATGGGCAGGTGTGCCAGGGCTGCACAACCCTTTCCATGAAGAAGTTTTGTGAATATCCAATCTAAACCTTTCCCTGGTACAAGTTGAGGCTGTTTCCTCTTGTGTTGTCACTTGTTACCTGGGAGAAGAGACAGACCCTCACCTGGCTACACCTGTCAGGGTGCTGTAGGGAGGGAGAAGGTTTTCTTGCTGTGATGGCACCTGAGAGAGCTCTGTGAGTGCAGACCCTTCTGCTTTAACAGGCTCTACCCGGGCAGTGTTTGCTGCAGCTGCCGCCTGGATACCTCGGTGGCTCGGGTTTCAAGCCTTTTGTCTGCTCTCAATCACATTGTTCTCCATTCATGCGCTCTGGCTCACAGGAGACATCCTCCTCACGTTTTGGCAGCGCATCTTGTGGGCACTGCGACTTGGCTGGTGCTTCCTGTGGTGTTTTAGCTCCCAGGGTGCAGAGTCTGGAAGCCTGTGGGCTGTCAGAGCAGGGTGGAGTGGGCTCCACGTGCTTCGAGGATGACCCTGTGGGTGATGGATGGTGTCAGACCAACAGGCTACGAGTAACTGGAGGCTCTGAATTACCGTGTCATGTTGTGAAGACAGGAAGGGGAGAGGTCAGTTTAATTACTCTGAAAATATGAGTTATTTCATAATCTTCCTGTCACATCTGGGAACTGGATCTGGATAAAGCCTGTTCATGTGGATTTTTCAAGCATGGGAAGAACAGGTCCCTGAATGCCCTTCAGCCATTTATTTTGAGTAATCTCCAACTTCTCTTCTTGCTCTAGAAGTTTCTGTAATGTTTAATGCCTTATTGCACTAGGAAGCACCTTCTCTTCCTTGGAGACTGGGTTTTTACAGGGGAAGATTCTGATAGGGCCAGGAGGAACATTTTTAAACTAAGAGGGGAAATTCTAGGAGGAAATTCCTGGCTGTGAGGGTGGTGAGGCCCTGGCACAGGTTGCCCAGGGGAGCTGTGGCTGCCTCTGGATCCCTGGAAGTGTTGAAGGCCAGGAAGGACAGGGCTTGGAGCAACCTGGACTAGTGGAAGGTGTCCCTGCCCATGGCAAGGGGATGGAACAAGATGAGCTTTAAGGTCCTTTCCAACCCAAACCATCTGGAAATTCTGCTACTTGCCCTGAAATGTCCTCAAACACCTCCTCTACAAGCAGGAGCCATGACTTGATGGTGGTCTTTGGGTCGTCTTTTCTCTTTCAGACACCATAATTATGTTAATAACAGGTCAGTCGGTGTCTGAACACTGGTCCCTGGTATTCATGGCAAAAGATGGTTGTGTGTTTGGGGTGGGAGCAGAAGACAATTCTTTGTGACTCAGCCCTGATCAGGAAGTTGCTGGAACACTTTCATGTTGGAACCACTTTTGTCAAAGCATGACAGAGACTTGTAATGTACCTTATGTGGCCAGTGAGTAATTTGGTTAAATAGGCAAGAAGTTCCTCCTGCTGTTTTGACTGGAATACAGGATTTTCCTGCCCCAGCCCCCTGTTAAACAGGTGCTTTGTATCATTTGGAAATAGCTGCATTTCAGCATGAGGATCAAGTGGATTTCACGGGGAGGCTGGGATTTGCTTTCAAGCCTGGCTCATGTGACGTGAAAAGCCGCTGTACATGTAATAAGCACGAATATTATTAAAGTGTGCTTCAGGGTGGGCACTCTGACAAAAAATACCACTTCATCACAAATGCAAAAGAGAAGGGCGAGGATTTTCTCAGTTTTGAGGGGGATTTTTTGTCTTTTGTTATTGTTCCAAATCACGGTGCACTTGGTCTAACCCACAGTAATAAAAAATAGATTATCTCATGGATGGAGCAGGATAGGAAGCTCATTACCACTCTTTGCTGATAACAGAACAAACAGCCCTTGCATCCCAGCATGTCAGAGGAGCAGGCTGCACTCCCTCCCTCGCCTGGGTCAAGTCAAAGCAGGAATCTTGGCTGTGCATGTGAAAGTGGGATGCCATGACATTTTTTTGCTTTGTTTCTCAGTTGATTTATAACTCCACCTGCAAAATATTCCCAAACTGACATATATTTTTTCCAGCAGTGTCCTGATACAGTAAAATAGGGCCATGATTCCCCAAAAAAGTAAAAGGTATGGTGTGCTCACCCTCTTGTTTCTTCTCTCTCCTCACTTTTTTTTCTGTGTGTGTTTGCTTTTGTTTTGGGTTTTGGGGGACTTTTTTTTTGTGAAAAAGAGGAATAAAAATGAAATCAGGATAAAGACAATTTTGTACAGCATAAGGGTTGTCTGTGCTAAGGAAAAGAGTCTGAAATGACACAATGTGCAATTCCTCCACTTAGCCCTTATTATTTTCTTTCCTTTGCATCAGCTCAGCCATGGCAACATCCCTTGAAGCCTCGAGGGGCACACTGGGTGAATGCACAATGAGAGGAGGGTGTCACTCCCAGCATTACGTGGGCTTGTGGCACCTCTCCCAACATCATGCAACAACTGCAACAAATCCCTCATCTCCTGTGTATCACACCAGCGTGTTCAAAGGGTTTAATTAACTATGAAGGTAGTACATTTTTTGATAAATCAATCTGAAGACAGTTTGAGGTGCTGCTGTCTGATGCTTCAGTTTCCCAAACACACCTTCCCAGGTTTTGTAATTGCAATCTTTGAAAGATCCCCAGAGAATACAGAAACTGGGCACACACACAAAAACAATGGAAGCATCTCTTCCTCTCTCAGCTGCTGAGATTCTCCTTTCTCCCAGCTGTGTTACTTTTCAGAATACCAAAAGCTGATGTCAGCTGGACTGTATTCTGTGCTACAATCCAAAAATTACTGTAAAAGGCACATGGAAGCAATAGTACAGTTTCAGACTCGAGTAATTTTCTTGCCCAAATACTGATATGTTGAACAATTAACCAAACGAGCACAGATTTGTAATAAGTAAACTTCTACATATCCCCACACTTTTTATTATTTTGACTACCCTGTATTTTTCTCCCTCAAGGCATACCCTTAAACTAATTTTCTCTGAAGATATTTCTTGCTGTAAGAGGTGCTGTTGCTACAATATTAGTAGTGATGGGTTTGCAAAGAGGGAGTATTTTGCATAATGGAGATGTCCCTGTGTGCAGGCTTGGGAATGTGGTCCACTAAAAATAAGGGACTAAATGCACTGTGGAACTTGGGGACAGGGGGACCAGGGAGCCACTTCCCTTTTTCTCCACATGCAGGGAGGGATGAACACCTCCAGGAGAGAGCTCAAGATGAGGGAGAGCTGGAGCAGTTGGATCATCCTTCCAAGCTGAAGTGTGGCCCTTCTGCACATGGAGCAGATGCAACAGGACCTCAGGTGCTTGAGACTTCAGTCAAACCAAACTCCTTCCTGCCTGATTGCTCCCCAGATATTCCCTGGAAAATCCTGCATGCTCCTTTTTGCACCAGAGGTTCATGGCCAGATTTCACACACCCACTTTTGGCAGGACTCCACAGCACATCGTGCTGCAGCGATGAGTAACAACAAATTTCCCATATATTTTGTGAATGACACAGATACTTTCAGGTAAAAGGATGGGGTAAGGAATAGCTCCAAGCCCCGCTCGGTTCCTAAGGAGTTGCCCACCTCCACATGAAATGTGTTTTCCCTAAAGCACGGATGCTCTGATGAAACAACACAGGATCGTTGGTTTCTTGTTTCAACAAAAACACCTGGATCCTTGGAGAACCAGGGAGGCTGGAAGACTTCCAAGGTCTTTCCCCTTCCTACATGTGCATTTCATCTTTGGAGCTACCAAAGCAGGTATAAAATAAGAGCAGTTTTGGCTCTAAGGTGTCAATGCTTTGGTGCATTGAATGTCTCCTGCCTATCAGAAGGTATTCAATCCATTTCTTTAGCCCTTCCTACGAGAACAGGAAAGGCTGACAGAACTGGGATTGTTCAGCCAGGAGAAGAGAAACATCCAGGGCAACCTAATTGTCACCTTCCAGTACTAATGGGACCCTACAGGAAAGATGGAGAGAGACTATTTACAAGGGCTTGGAGTGGCAGGGAATGGCTTCCCAGTGCCACAGGGCAGGGTTAGATGGGATATTGTGAAGTAATTGCTGGCTGTGAGGGTGGGCAGGCCCTGGCACAGGTTGAGCAAAGAAGCTGTGGCTGCTCCATCCCTGGAAGTGTCGAATGCCAGATTGGACACATCTTGGACCAACCTGGGTTAGTGGAAGTTGTTGCTGCCCATGGCAGAGAGTCGGAATGAGATGAGTTTTGAGGTCCCTTCCAACCCAAACTATTCTGTGATCCGGTGCCAGACAGTCACTAGGAAGGACATTCCCAAGCCAGTAGCAATCCTGTGCATGGGCTATGGGTACAACCTTCCCCTGGGTGGTAGCTGAGGCACAGGTCCCTCAGCCCTATGGATAACTTTGCAGGGAGGCTGTGGAAGAGATCAGAGAAGCCCCCTCTCTCCTGGGAGCTGTTACACCTCAGGGCAACCTAGAAAACACCGTTTATTGTTTCCAGAGAGAATCCCCAGCATTCAAACTATGGGCCCAGGTCTGCTTTGAGCAATGCACAGCTCAGACCTGGGAATGCCATCTTTTTTTCTGGAGCAGGGGATCCACTCACACAATCGGGTTATACTCTGGTCATGTTTTTCATGATTTCTTTCTTTCCTTTTTTTCCCTTACAGTCAAGATGGCCAGAAGAGTTGTTTATTTATTTAACAAAAGCTGAGTTTCTCCCAAACACAAGAAATTGGTCTCTAGAAAATCACCATAACAAATTGCAGGAATTACAAAAGAAAGTCCACAATCTGGTAACAGTACAATTATATACAGGAATTTCTGATTTTAAGAACTAAGGTATTTAGAAAAACACATTAATTAAGAAATACTGTGCATTAGAACCAAGTTTAAAACCAATGCAAAGCCAAACAGTTGTGCAGCAAACCTCTTAAATACCATCATTCTTGTCTTTCAGCCTCACCCCATGAAAATCCACCTTGACCCTCTTCCTCTGCATAATTAATTTTTTCATAGCAGATATTTTTATTGCACAAGGAAGAAACTACAAAATAAAGGAAGAGTAACCCCAAATCCTGGGTGTGCCTTGCTTGGGTCAACAAGCAGCAGATACACCTTTGAGATGGCTGTTGGTACTTGTGACTTCAATTCCCATTTTCATGAGAATCAGCTAAAGTGAGCCCATTCTGCCTTTTGACATCACATGGCTTTTGCCAGACTTCACCACTGGCTTCATCAGCCACAAACATTCTGAAATGGGCCACGAGGCATCTTCTCATGCTGGGTTTGAGTTCACAACATGGTCCCTGCAGTCCTCAGAGCTGCTGGCTTAACTTTAGGTGTTCTGTGTCTTGGGACGCAAGAAACCTTTGTGGTGGCTTCAAACGCTTAACTCCTTTTGGACACTCAAAATGGTGATGGAAAGGCTTGGCATGGAAAGAAATGCCTCCAGTGTGGACATCACCCTTAGAGCAGAGCTATGTAGCTCCTGGCAGCCTAAGGGAAACAAGGAAACTGCATTAAAATAATGAAAGGTGTTGTAACTATGCCTGGGTATAAAGGTTTACTGTTAGCATCTCCATGTCACTAGAACTTGCATCTGTTAATACTCAGGTGCAACTGAGGAATTGTACAGCATTAAAAAGGGTATTTCAGATCCCATTTTTATGACCAAACTGCATATTTTGCATCCACACTCTTACAACCCAGCCACAAGAGTGCAACAAATTAAATCACCAGGTATAATCATCAAAAAAAGGTGCCAAGGAGGCCTTTTTTATCATGGGATCATCTGGGTTGGAAAAGGACCTTTAAAGGTCATCTCATCCCATCTTTTTTCATTCATTGCCTCATGAAGCTGTGAAACAGCATGGACAGGACAACACTGGTCTCACTGGGAGCAGATTGGACAGCATTTTAGAGGCTTTTAAGGCAGCAAAGTCTATCCAAGCTGCAGGTAATACCTCAGGCTCAGATACTGCTGTTGTCCTCCTCTTTTGGGGGCTTTCCTAGAGACCTGCTGTATCTGAGCACATCCATTTGCAGCAGTAACACAACCACTCTGGTTGTTAAATGCATCAGTTTCAGACTGGAGGCTGACAACATAAATACCAGCTGTTTGCAGCACACCCTGCCCTTTCAGCCTCCTCCCCTGCTGTTCACAGCTGCTGCCTCCCTGGTTGTATGGGTCAAAATCCTACCTAAAAGTGCCACATTGGAGACTTAAAAAGACCTCTTCACCAGGAACACATCTCCTTTCTAACCCTCTCCCTGATGTGGGCTGGGAAGACCAGTGCAAAGCAGGGAAATAGAAACAATAAAATATGGTAATTACTCTTTTGCCTACCAGAAAGTGGAGCTGGGCCCCAAGGGAAAGCAGCATTTTCAGTTCTATCTCAGTGGCACTGCCCCCTTCAATGCTGAAAAAAATGCTATTTCATTACAAATATCAGAGTATCCAATATGTCATTTAAACTGGCTTTGGATCTGTTTCCAATGCCACCAACCCTTCAATAAGCCTGGTGAGTCTAGACCATGAGTTGATATCTCCCATCAGGTTGTTTTGTCTAAGCACAGACTTTCTTCACCTTGGGAAATTAAAACAAACTTTCCTGCTTCAAATGACTTTCACTTTTTCAAGGGAGTTCCTCGCACAAGGACAGTTCTGCAGAGCTCTTGTTGTACATAATGACCCAGACAGCAGGTTGTTTAACCATGAGGAAAACCTTGATTCTCCCAAAATTTGGGAGGACTTGCTTTTTGTTAAGTTTTCATGGCAAGGGCAGCGTCACAAGTGGAGAAATACTGGCATTTGTAGTCTGGGAGGGATTTTAATAGAAGTAAACATTCACTTTAAAAAGAACAGAGACTCTGAGGGGAAAATAAACTTGCTGGGCTTAAAGAACTCAAAAACAGACCAAGAGAGGGCCTTTGAAACCTGCAGGGTGTCTGTGTCCCTTACCCTGCCCCCAAAAGCTATTCATGTCTCCCTCCTTTTTTTTTGCCCTCCCCCGCTCCAAGTTTATATGACCCCAAACATAATTTAGGCTTCATAAGGAGGGTAGTTCACACCACATTGCCAAGGGCAGCGTGGATAGGACTGAGCCCAGCTGGGGACCTGCTGTCCAAGGCTGGGCTCAGCAAGGTTTGTTCCCACAGGGTCCCGTGCTCAGGACACCCAAGTAACAAGTGACAGGAAGACAAGAGGAAATGTCCTCAAGTTACACCAGACGAGGTTTAGATTGGATATCAAGGAAAAATTCTTCATGGGAAGAGCTGTTCAGCCCTGGTGCAGCTGCCCAGGGCAGTAGTGGAGTCCCCATTCCTGGGGGGATTTAAAAGCCTTGTGGATGTGGCACTTGGGGACATGGGTTAGTGGTGGCCTTGGCAGTGCTGGGGAATGGTTGGACTTGATGATCTTGGAGGGCTTCTCAAACCTCAATGACTACACAGAATCATTTCCAATCACAGTTTCAGAAAGTATGGAAACTCCCAAATCCCCAGCCAGTCAAGCTGCTGCAGAACATGCCTCCAAGCTCCCAAAGCACATCCCAACCCAGCAAAGGAAGGGATATCCCTTTTGACTCAGGCACTAGAACATTCTCAGAGGGGTGAGGGAGCACTGGGCTCAAATCTTCCTTGCCTAGGTTTGAGCTTTGTCCTCTGCCCTCAGCCAGTGCCTCCTGTTGGAACAGCTCTCATGTGTTTAAATAATTGTGTCAAGCTTGAAGAAGCAAGTGCAGCTCAGTGTCCTTTGATATTTCAGATGAGTGGTCTCTCCACTGCAGTACTAAATCCGAGTCAGATCTTGCTTTACCCTGTTTCCATAAAAAAATGCCCCTTACCACTCTGACTTAGTTCCACATACCCAGACTAAGAGAGTCATTCCAAACCTCATGGACTCTAAGAAGTACTTCATAACATTCCTTCTTCAGCTGAGCTTACCCCCTAGAGTGAGCATCTTATCCTGGATAAATGGGAAGAGAAACTTCTTGTCATGACCTGTGATTCTCCATTACCTGAATTTTGAAATTCAAGGAAAAGTACTGAGTTGTTTCTTGTCTCACTACCTTAGCTCTTCTACTCTAAAGTGTTTCTACTATTTTGTCTAATTTTTATCTTGTATTGGATGAGAAAATAGCTGTACTTTTACATTATGAACACTTAAATTCGATATTGTTTTTCTGGAAACCCTTTCAGATCAGGAAATTTATTGCACTGGATGCTGTGCAAACACATGGGGAAGCATTGTCAGGTCCCTTTGAAGAACTATTTGGCACAAACAATGTCCCAGGGTGACAAAAATGACCTGAGTTTACACAGGGAAACATCTGTGTGAATGGACAGACACATCCATCACACATCTATTGACTTGGTGTTCCACTTGGACAAATGACCATCTGGAAATAGGATCCTTTGGCTTCACGTGGGCCCTTGTGTCCTCCTGCAGGACACCTGCCAAAGGCACTTACATCCTTTCTAACTGGTTTAGAGCCTGAAGTTTGAAGAAGCATTTTTAAGAATAAGTTTCACCTTGAAGTGATTAAAAAACAATAAATAATTGCTGTGTTTCTGTTGGCACAAAACTCACACTGCGTTGGGGATGAGCAGGATTAGCAGTCCAGCAGAGATTCCCCATTTCTCCTGTTCTTTGATCCCAGTCCTAATGCATTTCTGAGGGTTGTGCTGTGGGCAAATGTAAGGGTTTGGCCCCGGTACAAGGGTGACTGGATGGATGGAGATTCCCAGAGCAGCCTCCAAACTGTGTGCAGTTCAGCCTCATGCTTGGATGTAATCCACTTTAGAAGTAGGAGCCACCCACGGAGATTTGATCTAATTTTAAACTTTGCAGGAGTGTTTGGAGGATTTGACAGAGATTCTCAGCTGGGGGTTGAAGTAGGTGGATAGAATATACAGATGAGCTCCATGGCCAGATAAATAGGATCCTAGCAGGGAAGGCACATCGTGACATAAACACATATGCTCCTTAACAATCACATATCCACTGGGTCTGTTTACGTCTGTCTGATCATTTATGCAATCATTGGAACACTCTGAAAAAGCAAAGGTGATGAAAAGAGTGTAGCATGATCATCATACCCCAAAGTTACCTGAAGCAGTTTCAGATAGCCAAGGAGAAGATGGGAAATGCCCAATGGAAACAGGCTTTTGGTAGGACCATGGGATGAAGGCTGGGTGGAGAAACTCCTGCTGCTGTTGAACTTCTGCAGGTTTCCCGTGAGCAGAACTTAGTGTTCCTGTTTATGTATTGTGCTCCATGTGTATATTTCAAACATGTAACTCATCACAAGTTAAATTTTTGGCAGGGGAAAAAAAGAGTCTTGGCTGTTTCCAGGTTGTCAGAACCCCCTTCCCCAGGGTTAAGCTGTCTTCATTGCAGCTGCCCATAGAATTCTCTGTGCTCTGAGTCCTGCTGGGCCAAGTCCCCCACACACCAAAAAAGAGAGTGTCTGTCCCAAACAATTTGCAGTCTGAGTGCAAGAAAAGGAAAGCAGACAGACTGGGAGAGCCAAAAAAGTGAAGATACACCCCTAGAGACAGCAATAGCTTGCAATCTGCATCTGCCAACTGCTAAACTCCCCTTGGCAAAGGTTTCTGCTCAGCAGCTGTATCTGGAAGTTTTCTATCAATCTAAAGTATTCTTCTCCCTTCCTCTCAGGCAGTCATAGTGGTTTTGTTCTTCATTTTCATCAATTTTTTCTCAATTTTTATGCTGCTGCTTTGATGTTTAGTATTTTTATTGTTTCCCATTATCTCTATAGCCCATATTACTGTATTTTTTCTTTCAAGATTTTGAGGACCCAGATTGCAGCTGTTTAAATTGTAGTGATGGCCAGACAAAAAATGGCCAGCTCCCACCACTAATTCCATAGAGTCTGGTGTAACCTGAGTCCCCAGGACAGGTTATGGATAAAAAATTTTTGGAGTGATGCTGTTAGAGATGTGTGGAGCCTGGGTCAGCTCATTTAGCTGTCTTGTAAGTAATGTCAGAATGGTTTGGGTTGGAAGGGATTTTAAAAACCATCTGTCATGGGCAGGGACACCTTCCACTATCCCAGGTTGCTCCAAGCCCTGTCCAACCTGGCCTTGGACACTTCCAGGGATCCAAGAGTAGCCACAGCTTTTCTGCCCAACCTGTGTCAGGGCCTGCCCACTCTCACAGACAAGAATTTCTCCCCAATATCTAATCTAAATCTCCTCTCATTACAGTTTAAACCTGCTAAAAAATCCCCCTGTAATGAGGGACTCATGACAAGTGGTGGACCCTGCCCATGACACACCATGGATGATGCTGGAAACCTCTCCTGCTCCCGCTGCTGCTGTAACACTGTGTCCCCAGAGTCCTCCCTGAGTGTTCCCAGCCCCACAGAGAGTAAGAAAGACCCTTGAGGGACTATTTTGTCTGATGGGCTTATTGGAAAAGCTGCCAGGTGGAACCCAGCCAAGACACAGCAGACCGTGACGGGCAGACCCACACGGCTTAGACAGCAGCAGCTCCCCACGGGAAGAGCCCAGCCAAGGAGGGAGAACACCCTCACACGCACACACAGCCACAGCCACACTCACATGCAGAGTCAAGGTCCAATTAGGTACTTTATTACTCATTTAAGCCTTGTCTGGCTTTCAGCGCTGGAAGAATGGTGGTGCGCGCACGTGAGTCCCCGCGGCTCCGTCGGAGGAGCAGAGATTTGCATCTGAAGCGAGTCACTGGTGCCATTCCCAGGAGCTTTACTTGATGCATGGCTTAGTGGAGGGGCAGTTTTGTTGTGTTTACCACCAGGACTTGGCACACGCTCGCGGCTCCGCGTTCACCGGCAGCTCCAAGGACCTGCGAGCTGCATCTCACTTCCCAACACCACATGGCAAGTGAGTTTGCATGGGAGTGTTTCATCCCTTAGGACTTTCCACTGCCAGAATCTCATCAACACTTCTATACCTGATATTCTGAAAAACTGAGGGTTTTCCTGAGGAGTTCTGCCACTCTGAGTGGAAGTGATCCCAGAATGGGTTGGGTTGGGAGCGACCTTCAAGCTCATCTCATCCCACCCCCTGCCATGGACAGGGACACCTTCCACTGTCCCAGGTTGCTCCAAGCCCTGTCCAACCTGGCCTTGGACACTTCCAGGGTTTTGGAATACCACCAGCCTTAGCAAATGGGAACTGAGCACAGATAAAATGATAAAACAGGAGTCAAACAGACCCAGGGAGACACATCCCAGAGGTTTCCAGTAACAAGAGGTTGATCAAGGACAAGACTGGAAGCTGGATGTGGTCCACAATCACAAAAAACCTCAGCAATAACAGGGAACATAACAAGGAGGGAGGGAATGAGAGAGTTTAAAAGTCTATCAGCTTCCTAAATATGTTTATGCTGAGTCAGATCCATCCTCCCACCACTCTCCTGCATGACGGAAACAAGCCAGGAGCAGTCAAACAGCTGAGAGGGTGAGTTCAACAGGGTGAACACACAGCACCTGGAAATATGAAGCCATTGTTTTGAATGACAAATGGTTGAATTAAGAGAGAGATACCCGGGAAAAACAGTCACTGATTCATTAGATGCCTAGGCACGTGGAAAGTGACCGCTGATATCATATTCAGCTGCAAAGAAACGTACTTAGAACCAAAATAAGGCCTGGAGTCTTGAAGAAAATAGAAAAATAGCAGAGTGGAGTGTAAAAACTGGCTGCAAGGATCAAAACTGAAGTTGTCTTTCCTTAGTTGCCTAAAGAGGATCTACACTTTTTAAAATCCATTCCAACTTGTGGTACCTGGGCAGCCAAAAATCCAGCACAGACTGTGGCTGTGTCACAGGAGGAAAGCCTTCCCCTCCCAAATCTAAAGGCCTGTACAATTACACGGGCAGAAACCTGATATACTCAGTCCTGGAGGCTGGCCAGCAGCACAGGCTCCAGGACTGAGCACATCCCTCTGATGCAGAAACACCAGTCTCCTGAGTTAAAAAAAAGAAAGAAAAAAAAAGCTCTGTTTTTTTTGTGTGATTTCTACCTGGAACACTAATTTAGAGTATTGTCAGTTACACAAGCTTGTGGGAATCTAGTTGTTTAATAGCCATGTGTTCTTTCTGGCACAGAGATGGAGGTTTCCCACATCTAGCTGCTGCTTTCAGGACAGCACTGCACTGCCTGGGACAAGGTCTCAAGAGACAGGACCCTGCAGTAGCTCAGGCAAAAATAAAACCCTCGTTACATGGTGGAACACGCAGTTCTTCAGCTGGTACTGCTCTAAAATGAGCTGCTGAGGTTTATCAAGTTGCCCAAATGCATAGTGAGCTTTCTCTAAGTCTGAGCCTCGCTGTACATCCTCAGCATTTGAAAAATGTTGCCTGAACACACCCCAGAGAGGCAGTGCTGGAAAGGTTGGAGCAGGATTTGGGAGCCTGAGTGCTCCAAGTGTCATGAACCCCTAAAACTAGGCAAGAAAACAGCCTCATGCTGCAAAATACAGTCCCTGTGCAGTTTCAGATGTTTAGTGAAGAGTAACTGGGATATTCACATCTCCATCTATTAATGTAATTATTATCTAGTGTGTGCATTGCCACTAAGACAAGGGGGAATGGCTTCTCACTGCCAGAGGGTGGTTAGATGGCATATTGGGAAGGAATTGCTGGCTGTGAGGGTGGGCAGGCCCTGGCACAGGTTGCCCAGAGAAGCTGTGGCTGTCACTGGATCCCTGGAAGTGTCCAAGGCCAGGCTGGACGGGGCTTGGAGCAACCTGGGACAGTGGAAGGTGTCCCTGCCCATGGCAGTGGGTGGAATGAGATTGGGCTTTAAGGTTCCTTCCAACCCAAACCATTCCATAAATTCATTCAAATGCTCTGTTCTTATCAAGAGCAAAAGGTGTTTGAAGGTTTAGTGAGTCCCACAGGGGATGTTTTTGAGATGAAATTCCTTGATTCATGTAGGCAGAGAAACATTTTGGGTTAGAGAAGGTGCCAGTGTTGTGCTGTGTGTTAGTTTGTTTGGTTGTTTTGGGGGAGTCTTTCTAAGGTTAACAATCCCTAGGTGTGCCTAACTTCTGTAATAACTGATCAGAGAGCTGCTGTATTTTAGTCTTGAGATGAGGAGGCTCATGGGGGACCTCAACACAGAGTCTGCACTGACCTGGATCTTAGAACTGGAGAGAGGCTTTCCTAACAATTTATAAAAACTTTGGTCATTCAGGAATATTACATGCTGTATTGTGAGGGTTTGGTTCATGGTCTCAAGATCTTGATCCTGCCTGGAGGGCTCAGGAGGGAAGTTGTGCCTCCCTGGGCAGATAACTTGACTGGTTCTTCTCTGCATAGATATTCAGTGGGTACTGCAGAGAACTGAGAGGCATTGATGGGGTTTGTGACCGGGATGTTTCACCTTCCTTCTTCTGTACCTTCATTTCCCTCCCCACACTTCACATTGTTGCTTTATGCAATGTGATCTCTGGGGAACTGCTCTTTATTTAGTGGGTACCTGTATAGCACCTGAAAAAAAAATGGGATTTTGATTTATTTTCAGGCTTTCAAGATCTGCTTTCCTTCCCATACCAATTAGATCCTCTAGAATAAATTCAGCTCTAGTACGCAAGGTGATCTACAGCCATCTCTTTATCTTCCCTTCATGCTGAGTAGCAGGAATAAGGAAAAATAGAGAGGAAACAAATAAGCCCTGCCAGAGCCAAATGGGCTTCATATGGAGTTTGCCACTACAGTGATTTCTGCCCTCCATTAATTCATCTCCCTCCCAGCCAGCACAGACTTGCACAGATGTAGCTGAAAGTGGAACCAGGCCCACGGTCCATGAGCACTTCACCCAGGATTAAAGGTACTCCATAAATGCAGAGTGTGTTGTTGTCAGGCATTTCCAGATGGGAGAAGAATGGATCATCCTTCAACTTGGTCAATAAAAATATCATATTGCAGAGCCAGACTCTGGAAATCTGGTTTGAAACAAACCAAAACTAGTTTGAGAGACAAAGAAAAATATGTTATCTTGTTATCCTTGGTAGCAAATACGGTGCAGATGCTACAATGTCTGACACAATTTCTTCAAGGTTTTTTGGGGTTTATTTGGTTTTTGGTTGTTTTTTTTCTTGTTGCTTGGTTTGTTGTTTGTTTGTTTTTTTTTTTACTGTGAGGCAAACTAGCTAAACCCTTTGCTCTTCCCCTGCTTTCCTCCCATTTTGAGTCTCCTTTCAAGGTAGAGCAGTTCACTGACATAGTGAAGAGGTGATCATACAGGCAGGTGGCAAATGAGCAGCAAAATGGAGTGAGTAAATGGATGAAGTAAGAGAGGAAAGTGTTCTTGCTGAAAATGCAGGTTTGCATAACGAAGCTGGGAAGGGGCTGGAGCAGCAGGAGCAGCTGAGGGAGCTGGGGGGTGTCAGGCTCTGCTCCAGGGAACAGGGATAGAAGGAGAGGGAATGGCCTCAGGCTGGGCCAGGGGAGGTTCAAATTGGGTACTGGGAACAATTCCTTCATGAAAAGGGTTGTGGTGGCCTTGGCAGTGATGGGGGATGGTTGGACTTGATGGTCTTGGGAGTGTTTCTCCAACACAAATGATCCTGTTGTTCTGTGACCAAATCATTGGGAAAGTTCCTTGTGTCAAGAAGTAGAGTGAGGATTTGATGCTGTCAAACAGTGACCTCCCCACTGCCACATGGCAGATTTTTGTAAAAGAAACCCTGTTGATGATTCCCTGGGAGGTGATGGGTTTGGAAGGCAAAGACAGTACATCGAGGTAAGACTCTCACTTTGGAAAGTTCTCTTTTACTATGTGGAAATTGCTAGAGCTTTCAGAGCTGCTCCAAATACTCACAGAGAGGATTTTAAGTAGGTTGCAATTTGGGTGAGATGGAGAAGCACCAAATAAATTCCAAAAAGTCAGGTGTTACATCTTCTGTGTTTAAGTTGGATCTAACAGTTATTTTAGATCTGCTTCAGTGTCCTCCAACTTAGGCCAGCTTTCCCAGCCTTTACAAGAAATCAGTCAAGGAAGATCTGGCACACAGTCTAAGCCCTGTGCAGCAGCTGAGCATGGGCTTGAGAAGAGGATTTATCTACAGATCTAGAAATATGGGTTGCTCCAAGACTGAAATTCCTGCATATGTAGAAATCCCTGTGCAAAACCTGTGTTTCTTGTCTCTTGACAAGTGAAAGCAGCAACCACAAAGTCCATAAAATGCCTAGTTCTGGCAGAAGCACTTGCAAACACGCTGGAGAACTGGTCTGGGGGCTCAGGGTTAGGTATGGTATGATCTCCTCTGCTACAAGAAAGGGCTTTTTGCAAGGTTGTTATCATCTTAGACTTGGTTTCTGAGTGTGTTGAAGAATAAGGGACATGGTAAGAGCAGAGGATGACTAAAAAGAGGAGGTCATCAAGTGACAGGCAGGGTGGCCACATCCTCTGCACAGCTGAGTGCATCCTCTGGAGGAAGTCTAGAAGAGCCCAGTCTGAGCCCACCTTTTTCTCTGGGCACCTGAACACCTTAGCAGTGCTCAGATGGGTTATGTCAGGACCCTGAACTGGACAGGAAGGCCGATATAGATAAGACCAGTTGTGTTGTCATGGGCAGAGAAAAGTGCTTTATCTGTGGTTTTGCTGTACAAATTCTTCTTTTAGTGTTGTTTTGTGGTTTTGTTCCCTCTGGACCTTCTGTGTGATTAAAAAGTGGTTGAGAAGAAAACAAAAAAGATGAAATTCGCTTTCCTAACTTTTCCTCATTTATTTTTCAATGCTGCCTGTACTCAGAGGGCAGTTCAGGAATGTCAGTGGTCTGTAGAGGGTTGCTCTGTTCCTAATCTATCACTTCCATTTGGCTTTGGTTTGCAATCTGAGAACAAACAGCCCCTCCATTTTGGTGCTCCCCAGACTGAAGACCACCAGGCTGGAGCTGATTGGGGAGCACATCCCTGGGCTGTCACTCAAGAAGTCTGGTCATGGCTGAGTGGAGCAAGTTAGTTTTGCTCCAGTAACTGGCGGGAGGCTGCCCAGCAGCTTTACTGGACCAACAGGGGACATTAGCAGCTTTCTGGTGTGCTCCCCTGAGGGTGCTGGGAACCAAATTTGCCTAAAAGCTGGGAATTCAAAGCTACTCCTTGGTGACCCAACATCAGGGAACACTTGTCCTGCAGAGTCCAGTGAGTTGGGAGCTCTGATAATGTTCTCCTACTCTTGAAAAAGGCTGTGGTTGCCAAAATGCACACGCCCCTTTTTTCACCCTTGGTCAATGCTGGTCCTTGATGTTATCCGTGGGATTGGGGGCTGGCTGTCTTTCTGCTTGTCCTGAGCTTGCAGTGAGTCTGCAATAGAATTGTTTTAGACCCATCAGCCTTTCAGCTGAAAGAAAAACCACAACATGATGATGGGGCCAGCATAAATGTTTGTCTTTAAATAGATTTCACCCTTGAAAACCACCTTCAGCCAGGCTGGGTTGCTGGCAATGTCCTTTCCCACCTCTCACACCTCAGCAAACAGCCCATGTCCAGACCTGAAGCAGCTCCACCTGTATTTGTGGACAGTAGGTACAGTGAGAACAGCGAGTTGTGGGGATGCTCTTGAGGAATTTCTGCACTCAGGGCCTGGGCAGGCTTCAAGCATCCCACAGGAACAGAAACCAGCAACCCCATGGTCTGCTGTTGGCCAAGGGGTTTTGTTTGGTCTGTCTGTGCCAGTCTGTGACCTTTGGGTTGTTCTTGAGTGTCAGTGTTGATGGCCAACCTTGGGTCTACTTTGCTGTTCCATGCTATAGACAGAGACCCTTTTTTGTGGTCAGTCAGCCAGTCAAAATAGTACAACTGTGATTGCTTCAGCATCATCTCCAGAGATTCTGGAGAGTCAACAGAGGTCCAGTAGCCAGAAGGGAGGTGCTTGGTGTGCATTTTGCAATAGGTCAGCCCTAACTGCAATGGGTACAGAGACCATCTGCAGCTTAACAAGCACTGGGAGGTTTTTTAGTTGGCTCTTTTGACCTTCCCTGGAACTTCCTGCCATGGGGCAGCAAAATTTGCTGTTCACTGCAAAATTCAAGTTAAAAGCTCCTGAAATCTGCAACCTGCTTGGCCCCAGCTGCTCCATCTTAACAGTTGTATATGGAGAGCTACAAAGGAGCAGGAGAGGGACTAGGGACTTGGCACAAGGGATGGAGGGACAAGACAGAGGGAATGGCTTCCCACTGCCAGAAGGTAGGGATAGATGGGACATTGGGAAGGAATTCTGCCTGTGAGGGTGGGCAGGCCCTGGCACAGGTTGCCCAGACAACTGTGGCTGCCCCATCCCTGGAAGTGTCCCAGGCCAGGTTGGATGGGACTTGGAGCAACTTGGGGTAGTGAAAGGTGTCCCTGCCCATGGCAGGGGGTTTGGAATGAGGTGTTCTCAAAGGTCCCTTCCAACTCAAACCATTCTGGGACTTTTTTTTTTTTTTTTTTTCCACAAAAAGCAGGATGAAAAAGCTACATCAGTATGTGACAAGTCTGGACTTGGTCCTTGGCTTTGTTTTCTGAGCTCAGTCCCACTAAAGCTAGGAACAGGATGCTCAGGCAGGGCAGTCTGGATAGGCTGGCACAAACAGCCTCCTGGACTTTGGAGCAGCAAATTGCTGCTGAAACTTCGTAAGGCGGTAACTCAGTGGGATTACAAAAACAAACTTTGCTTCTTTCTTACATAAAAAGCTTTTTTTTTCTTTTTTTTTTTTTTTGGTAATGGGAGTTAAAAGCTGATGCAGCAAAACTGGAAGAAAACAACACGACAGGAATTTATAAAAAACAGTTTTTGTTTGTCAGCCACCGAGTAGAACAATGCGCCTCTTTGTCTGCAGCATGGATTATGCAGGAACAAAATAATAAATAAAAGCACTGCTGAATGGGGCTGACATCGTGTGCCTTCTGAAGGGCACTGAATTACCAAGAGGAATAAATCATCCCTGGTTTACAAACAAACAGGCTTGCTGGTGTGCCCATCTCCCAAAGTGTAAATCAGCCCTGGCAGTGATCAGCTGCTCCAGTCCTCTGGCAGGGGCTGGGGCTGGCGTGAAGCAGGTGCTGCAGGTGGCCTTATCCTGGCTTTAAATGAAAATCAGACTGATAGAGGGAGCAAAGAGCACAGCTGTGCTGCTGCACAACCACTGTGGATCTCCACGGGTGGAGAGGAGTCTGACTGAGGGACGATACAGTCCTTCAGTCCCCAAACTGACCACAAATTTAGGTAAGGTTGAAATGATCACCAGCTGGTGATGGCTCAGAAGCACACAGGAGGAGAGGGCTCTTCCCATATATCCTTCCCAAGGTGCTGATTCCACAGCACAGCACAGGAACCAGCACTGTAGCCCCAGCTCAGTGCAGTGACTTCCCAAGAAATGTTGCTCTTGCTGTGAGTAGTAGCTGTTTCTTCTGGATGCTCAAGCCAAGATCCATTAAGATATCAAGGGAGGAGCCCTCTAAATGCCTTTGAGGTTTTTTAGCTCCTTTAGAAATTCCCAGTGCAGTGGGGGCTGATACTTGGCAAGCAGCCTTGGCCTCTGGTGTCCTCCACCGTGGCTGGGTGCACCATGTTATCACAGCTCCTGGTGGGAAATTCCACACTGCCTGGCAGGTTTTTGTTGCACTGGGCTCATCAGGAGAGTGACAGTAGTCAAGAGGGACAGGGCCCAGCAGTGCAGGTGTGCCCTCTGCCCACCTGCACCTACCACCTCTCTGTGGAAGCTCAGCAGAGAGTTTTTCACTGTAAGATGCAGGTGAGGAGGGGCAGCCAGCTGTGCTTCTCCTGAGAGGTCCTAGGAGAGGATGCAGATGGAGACTGAGCTGTAAGGGCCTCTGCACAAGGGCTGCATCTCTTCCAACCTTGCCAGCACCCAAAGAGTTATGGCAGGGAGCAGATGGCCTGGCTGGAGCAAGTCCTCCTCTATCACTGTTTGCCAACAAACCATATAAAATCATTTTCCTGATCTCAGCTGCTTTGATGTGCAGCCCTGGAGGTGCAGGGACATGGGAAGACTGCCAGCTTGCTGAGGAAGTGTTACTGGTCATCTTACCTGGGTGGTACTGGGACTGTGAATGAGGTTTCTGCTCCAGGAGAGAAGCGACTCATCCTCAAGTATTTCAAAGCTTGCCCTGGATGTCCCTCTGTGCCTGTCCACTTCCCAGCTAAGGAGGGGCAGAGTGCTCAGAGCTCCAGGGGTTAAGTATGGGGGGGACCATGAACATGGGAAGAACACAAGGAGTAGCTTAGGATGTCGGCTGAGGTTTGGAGGGAGTTGGAATGTCAGTTGTCCTTGGTCAGTCCTTGTGCTGGGAGGTTGCTGCACAGGAATGGTGGTGGGAAGAATCTCCTGGGTAATGACAGACCAGTGGATGGGCTGGGGGTTGTGAGGTTGAACCAGATGGATGGAGTTTAACTTTATGCTGGAGAGGAGTTAACAGTGGGTGGGGATTGAGAAACAGAAGGTAAGAGGAGAAGATTGAGATGGAGGAGGGCTTGGACTTGTGGGTCAGAGGGGGAGCTGTCCACACATGCAGCTCTGTTGGTGGGATTGCACTGGCAGCATGTTTTTATAGAAACACAGAATGGTTTCAGTTGGAAGGTCCCTTCAAAACAATCTCATTCCACCCTTAATCATGGGCAGGGACACCTCTCACTAGCCCAGGTTGCTCCAAGCCCTGTCCTACCTGACCTGGGACACTTCCAGGGATGGGGCAGCCACAGTTGTCTGGGCAACCTGTGCCAGGGCCTCACCACTCTCACAGACAGCAATTCCTTCCCCCTATCCCACCTAACCCTGCCCTCTGGCAGTGGGAAGCCATTCCCTGTGTCCTGTCCCTCCATGCCTTGTCCCCAGTCCCTCTCCAGCTCTCCTGGAGCCCCTTTAGGCCCTGGGAGGGGCTCTCAGGTCTCCCCAGAGCCTTCTCTTCTCCAGGTGAGCCCACCCAGCTCTCCCAGCCCGGCTCCAGAGCAGAGGAGCTCCATCCCTGGAGCATCTCTGTGGCCTCCTCTGGACTCACCTCAGCAGCTCCATGTCCTTCCGACACTGGGATCCCAGAACTGGAGGCAGTTCCACAACTGGGGGCTCACCTGAGTGGGGCAGAGGGGCCCACACTTCAGGATGGGGCATTATACAAGGACACAGGAATGCTCAGGAACAGGCACTTTTAAGGCAGAACAGGTATGATTTTGAGAAAGAGAAGTAAATGCAGTGTGTGTGTGTGTGTTGGGAAGCAGAGTCCCTCAGGAGAGAGGAAAAATAATGTATAAATGAATAACAGCGCAGCAAACATTCATCTTCAAAGCTGAAATTGGAGAGTAAAGCTGAGGGTATTATAAATCCTATTTTGCTGCTGCTTCACTGTTATTTGGTTTTGCTGGCTCAGACCAGGAGAGATATTTCAGCACAGTCTTCCCTCCCTGATGCTCCTCTCTGCACCAGTGGCTTCTGCTGATGAGGGTGGGCTGTGGTGGGAGCAGAGGGCAGGGCTCTTGCTGGCCTTGGAATGTCTTGCCCTGGGTTGGAGAGCACCCATCATCTGGGTGCAGGGAGGCAGGTTTGGGGTTGGGAGCTTCTCCCACCTTTGCCACAGGACTCGGAGCAACCGGGGCGAGTGGAAGGTGTCCCTGCCCATGGTAGGGGGTGGAACTGGATGGGCTTTAAGGCCCTTTCAAACCCAAACCATTCCAGGATTCTATGACTCCATGGTGATTTCCATCATGCCAAGACCTCCCAGGGCCTGATGCAAAGCTTGGCATCTTTGAACTTCACCAACATGGACGTTGCCATCCCTGTGCCACTCCAGCGCAGGAGGATCTGGCAGGATGCTGATTTGTAGCAGAAAAGGGGAATAAAAAGGGCTTGAAACCTGCACCTTCCCACCCCACCCTGTGATCCCATCTGGCCATCCCTGTGTGCCCAGACCATCCTCTCTTTGTCCCTGGGCCAGCAGCCATGGCCAAAGGGCCAGTGCCAAAGCCAGCGTGGGAATGACATCATTCCCAACGGGACAGTAGCACTGGACAGGAACAAGGAGGGACTGTTACCCAGTGAGAGGAGTTTGGGATGCTTGGGATGCCCTGGGATGCTGCTTGGGATGGTCTGCACTGCCCAGGCAGCTCCCCCACCAAGCTGTGCCTGGCCATGCCCATCTCCTCCACGTGCCAACATTCCAGAATGCCCAGCAGAGCAGGCAGTGCCAGGCACAGCACCAATCCCTGTGGAAGAGCAGCCAGCACACCCTGCACGACCCCCTCTGGGGAAGGGGCTGGCAGCCCCCCCATGTTTAGTCTGGGCTCAGGGCTCGTTATCAGCTCAGTGCTGGCGGCTCCCACTCCCGGAGCACCTTCTCTAATCTCCCTGGATTTGGCATCCCTGGGCTCGAGCAAGAGGCCATCCATCAAGGAGCAGTGTTTGGAGTGAGAAGGGATCTGCAGGGCCCCTGGTTTAATTAGGAGCCTGCAGCCAGGGCTGGCCAGGGGCAGCTCCTGCTCTCCACATGCAGGGGAGGGACAGTCCGGCGTTATCAGCTGTTTAAAGCATTCCCCGTGCTGTAGGTTATTGCTGGAGGGAAGGAGTCAGGCTGAAACAGCCCAGCTTCATTTTCAACCAGCACACTCAGCCCTCACTCCTCTGGCCCACCCTGAACCTCTCACGAATCCCATTCCTGCAGGATCTGTCCAGGCTCCTGCTGCCCTGGGTGGGAGAGCCAAGGATGAGGCTGCAGACCTCAAACTCACATCCCCATGTCCTGCTCCCCACTGTGTACATCAAACTGGTCAGCAGTTCAGCCAGGCAGCCTGGCCTGGAGCCCCTTGGCCATGGCAGGTGCCAAGCAAAGCCTTTAGCACTTTAATTTTTTCCCAAAAACTCTTGTTCTCTAATTTAAACCATCATTTTTCCTCTTGGATTTTTTTTTCAACCATTTGTCAACAATGCCTGGATCCTGGGAGCAGAAAGGTCTCTTGATTAAGAGTAATTCTTGGCACATCTGGAACAAAAGCAGGACCCCCCTCGTGCATGGCAGCCCCTGCTTTGACAGATAGGAAAAAATGCCAGTGGCAAAAACCGCAGCAAAACAAGACAACAATGCTCATTCCCAGGCAGTGCAGAGAGGCCACAGACTTGGCACTGTCAGGAGATGGGAAAGCCAGACTGGGAGCCCTCTCCTGCTCCCCCAGCCTGATGCCAGGCCAGACCACGCACCCCACGGAGCAGCTCTTGCTGACTGTGCTGCCCCTTCCTGACACCAAACACTCCCATTTGCAGCCCAAAGCCAGAGATTCCTTCTGGTTTCACAGCAGCAGATGCCCCTTTTCTCTCTGGGGAGAGTGATGGTCACGGGCTGTGCTGCAGCCACGGGGCAGCCCAAGGGGAAGGGCAATGCTTGGCTCCTCCGGCTCTGCAGGATCCAAGGGGCTGTGGGTCCTGCTCCAGACAGTGCAGGGTGTGCATCATCCCTGCAGGGTTTGCACCGTGGGGAAAAGCATGGAATTTCTGATGGGAAATTATTTTTCATCCTCATTTGCAAACTGAAGCATTAAAATGGATTCAAATTGAAATTATTCTGAAATTATCGAGGAAAAATAGTTTTCTTTGCTTTTTTGGCTACATTAAGCAGCTCATCCCTCTGCCCAATGCTGCCAGTCCATGGTGTGCCCTGCCAGTCCATGGTGTGCCCTGCCAGTCCCTTGACAGCCTGGATGCTTCCTGGGCCTGGACAAAACCAGCTTTTCTGTGCTAGTACCTGCAGTGGGTTGGGGATTTTTCCCAAAATCACAGCCATGGCTGGTCACAGAGTCACAGCTTGGTTTGGGGGCACCCCAAGCCTGGCTGGGGGTGCAGGAGCTGAGATGGGTGCAGGAGCTGAGATGGATGCAGGAGCTCAGTTGGGTGTAGGATCCAAGGGCTGGATGAAGATGGATTCAGGAGCCAAAATGTGTGCAGGGTCCAAGTGCTGGATGCAGATGGGTGCAGGATCCAAGGGCTGGATGCAGATGGATGCACTGGACCCCTTGTGGATGCCCCCATGCCCCATCCCATCGTGCCCCACCCACATCTGCTGATACCTGGGACTCCGGGATCTTGCTGTGCAGCACAGATAATGCCATTGGAGGTGTAAGTGCTCCCAGTCTGGAAGCTGGAGCAGGCAGAGCCCTTGCCATGTTTGCAGTCAGGTTTTACAGATGGGTGTCCACAGCTCATTTTTTTCCTTCCTACTCTGATGACTTCCAAATCAAGAGATCCACACCGTATGTTCCCAATGCTCCTATCAAACACCATCCTTTAATGGAAATAAGTGCAGAGGAAAGGAGTCACCATTCACAGGGTGGGGAAAAAACAGCAACCATCATGTGGGAACAACTCAGTGAAAACCCCACAGAAATCCATGTCCTGGAACTTCCTTATTTCTTTCTATCTCCTGCAAGAAGTGATCAGATGGGACTTGGCAGAAGTCACCTTTGGCACATGTTATCTCTCTAATATCTCGATCCGATAATCCCCACCGAGCTTTGTGCGTTACACCCCATGGGACCCGGCTGTGGAACAGCCCCTCCATCCCTGTGGGCTTTCTCCTCCATCACATCACCCTTCCAGCCCATAAATATTTGTGTAACAGCCTCTCTCCCCCAGCCCCACTGATGTTCCTCTTTCTCCAGTGTCACAGGCAACTTTTTTCCAAACTTTTTAATTCCGTTCATTAATCATTTGGAGAAATGTGCAATTACTCGAGTCCAATTACAGAAAATGTGCAACTACTTGAGTCCCATTATAAGCCCATATGAAATGCCAAGAACTTGATTAGAGTAAAACCACCGCCAGTCCCACAGCCTTTCAAAGCAAACACTGCGTGTTCTCCTGGCGGGGGAGGAGAAATCCCAATTTATTTACGCACAAATGTGTCTAACCCTCGCTGACAATATGGGAAATCTGTCCTATCGCCTGGAACGTGAGTTCAGCATTCCCCAAAGGAAAAGATGCCTCTCCCTTAATTAAAACAATGCCTGAACTCGCCGTAACCTCCTGATTTCATCGCGGGGATCTGCTCTGGTTGTTCCGGAGGGTTTATAATTACCCCACAAGCCGATGCCTGGCCCGGCTGGGCTGCTCCTCTTCCACTGCCGTCTGGATCTGCAGGAGCAGGGACTGGGGCTCTGCTCTTCCCAGCCCTGAAGATCCAACCAGGAGGAAGGAAGGCTGTGCAGCTCCCCGACAGCTCCTGCGGGACGTGGCCTCTTTAATCTTTGCAACCGATTGGCTTTATTCCGTAATCCGTAATTACACGAACTGTCTCCCATGCAAATCATAACCGTCCCCATCAATCAGTGGGAGCAGCCGGCGGTGGCACGCGGAGCTCGCGGGGATTGCTGCCACATGTGGCTCCTAAACTCCCCTTATTTAGGTCAGCATCTCCTGTGTGCTGTCTGGGGGAGCGATAGGTATTACGGCTTATTAGGGATTAAGCCAGGATTTAACGGCCTTGCTTAGCGTGGGGCTGTGGGGCCGGGGATGCTCGTCCGAGCCCGGCTCCCAAAGTCTGAGATTTTAAGGAGAATCTCGAGCTAAGGGGCTTAAGGAGGGGAATTAATTTACTGGGACTCCGAAGCTCGTCCAGAATAAAAATCTCTTATAAAAGTATAATTTTCTTCTTGTTATTCGTGATTACAAAATAATGAGATTGTTTAAAAATCCAATAGACTGGATGTCAATATTGGCAGGAGATGTAATTGTAAAGCACGTGCCAGCCTTCCGTGGCTTTCCTTAATTTTAATTAGGATAAAATTTACTAATCTTGCAGGGTTTGCAAAAGTAGGTTTGCCAAGAGGCCATCAATTGATCTGGATGATATTGGCTTCCTCTTAAGAGCCCCTTGCTAACTGCTATGTAAAGCCTGGGCTTTTAGCTCTGTTCTCAGATCATCTCTGCAGTCTTTTTGGCATGTCAAAAGGCCAGATGTTTTTTATTTGAGAGCAAATTGACACGTTAAATTACATTGTGCAAACAGTAAAGCCAGCCATGAGTAAACAGGCGACGAGGATTCATTGAATTTTATGGGTCGCAATAATGTTTATGTAATTTAACAAATTTATGCTTCGTGTCAGCTTCACCACAAGAGTTATTCATTCCAAAAGGGAAACCAACTCCCATTGCAGCCCCCATCGTGTCGTGCCTGGGAGCCAATCAAAAGCAAACCAGGCTTTGCCATGGCAATGGCACGGGGCATGCGTGACAGCACAGGCATGGGCAGCACATACCGTGGGTGTTGCTCCATTTGGGTCATTTTGGGGGCGTTTTAGCTCTAATTTGATTACTTTTCCCTCATCCAGCCAGAAAGCAAACAATGGGGGAGACTCGTGCTGTTCCAAGAGCTGCTCTGGCGCTCGCGGTGCCGGTCCGGGCTCCGTGCAGTGCTCGCAGAATGTCATGTGGGCTTTCACCATAATGCATTTTCCAGGTCCCAGGGAGCTCAGGGCACACTGAGCAGGAGTCCTCTCTGAGCCAGGCTGTCCTCCCTCCCCACTGCAGTTGTACCTAGTCGGAATTCCACTGGCAGGAACCGTGGGTTGATATTCCAAACTCTTCTGGCTGTTCAAATGCAAAGTCCCACCCGGCCGCAGGGAGGGCTGGCCCCGCTGGCAGGATTTGTCACATCAGCCTCATTAATGCACTTTAACACCCTGTGTGCTCCAGGACACTGGGGGTGGCCCTGGGAAAGGTCTCAGTCCCTGGAACAGGGGCACAATGTGCCCAGCCCCAGCCTGGGGCGGGTTAACGTGGGAAGGGCTGGGTTTGGGGCACTGAGCTGTGCTGAGCTAATCAGAGCTCTAAAGTGGCATCAGTAACAAATGGCTTCCCACCAACACACAGCAATTATCAATTCCAGCCACGGCTGGAGGGGCAGGACATGGCTGGGATCTTGCTCTGATGGCAGAGCACGAGGTGACAGGGACTGGCAGCTCCAAGAGAAACCCTGGAGAGCAAAGGAGGGGAATCTTTGGCCTTGTTACCAAGGCCTGGAGTGACAGGAAAAGGGGGGATGCATTTACACTGCCAGAGGGCAGGGTTAGATGGGATATTGGGAAGGAATTCTTCCCCATGAAGGTGGTGAGGCCCTGGCACAGGTACCCAGAAAAGCTGTGGCTGCCCCATCCCTGGAAGTGTCCAAGGCCAGGCTGGACAGGACTTGGAGCACCCTGGGCTGGTGGGAGGTGTCCCTGCCCATGGCAGGGTGTGGAATGGGATGAGATTAAAGACTCCTTCCAATCCAAACCATTCCAGGACTCTGTGACCTCCAGCTGCTCCTCCATGCTTTGTTTTCCTCCTTAACAAGGTGGTGCCTTCAGGCTGCCAAAACCCCCAGGGAAACTCAGGTTTTGTCAGTTTAAGGAAGAGATGTTCTTACTGCAAATTTCCAGTCTGTTCCCTCTCCATGTCCCCACCAGCACTGCCCTTGTTGGCAGGGAACTGGGATGCCACTAATTTCCATGTCTAAATGGCATTTAACACAGTCTTGAAGGAGATCTGTATACTGGACGTGAAGAGGGAACTAAGGGTTATTGCTGTCAATATAATTAATTTCAAGCTAATTTGAGCATCTGATTAAGTTTAGCATTACCATAAAAACTAAACTGCTATTTAAAACCAGAGAGGGCTTTATTAAATAAGTGCTGGAATGCAACAGAAAGCAAAATGAAGGTAATAAAGTCACTTGAAGTAATAAAATTAAGTGAATGCTGGAGATAATCCTTTGATGGATCTTTCCTTTACCCTTCCCCAGGATGGAGATTTTCCTCCCTCAGCTGTATTTTCTATACAGACCTCTGAAACTCTTATGGGTCTGTCTAAATCTTCATGGAAACAAAGTATGTATAAAAAAATAGTCAATACAATAATTTTTCTTTGGAAAGGAGGAGAAGATGTCAAGGAGGAGAGGGGGCTCTGAGTAAGCACATCACCTTGCTGGAGCTGTTTGCTTGCACAAGGTCACAGGCAGCTCTGCTGGCTGGCAATGCTGCTGGGGCAAAAGGACAAGCAGGATCCCCCCTGGGGTGATGCTTTGGGGGCCTTCCTTCATCGCTTTCCTGCCTGTAATAAACATTAGTCCACTTAGACAACTGGTGGTGAAAACCCCACAGGGTTTCTCCCACTGTGCCGGAGCCAGCCAAGACAACTTACCCTTCTCCTCTGGGTTCATGTGTCAGCCAGAGAAAACACTTATTTACTCTGAAGGCCACAGAAGCCTTAAAATACAAAGCCTGAGATAACACTGATAGGATCACACAGACATCCAAATTCATTTATAGTGCTGTCCTAAGCAGAAGTGACTCCCTGATAGCACAGGGACACGGTCCCTCTGGAGCTCGCGGGGCTTGCGGGGATCCCAGGGCGATGGGTCACGGCAGAGCATGAGCTGATGCTCACTGTCCCTGCTCTGTCCGCTGCTCCCACAGCCCCAGGCACTGTCTGGGGCCAGCCATGGTGAAGGAAAATGATGGAGACACGTGCCAAGGTCCTGCCCTGCCTGTGCCAGGCGCAGAAGGAATCAAGGATGGAGAGAAGTATAGTTGTGGTCCTCACTCCGAGCCCTCTGTCTGCGTCCTCACCACTTTGAGCCTTCAACCACTGTGTGGCCTCTGCTCTGCTGGGTCAAAACCAGCCTAGATGTGAAAAAAGGACCTTAAAGCCCATCCAGTCCCATCCCTGGCCATGGGCAGGGACACAGTCGACTAGCCCAGGTAGCTCCAAGCCCTGTCCAACCTGGCCTTGGACACTTCCAGGGATGGAGAAGCAACCCATGCCAGGGTCTCCCCACCCTCGAGGGGAAGGATTCCTTCCCAGCATCCCCTCTAACCCTGTCCTCTGGCAGTGGGAAGCCATTACATCTTGTAGCAGACTTCATGCAAAGCCCACCAAGTCCATTAAGGCTGTTCATTTTGCTCTCCAGGACCTCACTCCCCCTTGGGACATTGCCCAAGCTGGTGACCAGACCTGGAGGAGCCACACACCAACACTCATCACAAGTTTAGGTATTTTCAGCAAATATTGCACTCCCTCCTGAGCCCAAACTTCCCCTCCTAAGCTTTCCATCCGGCACCAGGGTTTGCAGGTGACTTCTATTGCAAGGCTGAGCACAATTTAGATTATAAAATATAACCGCAGGCTGTTTCCTTAATTGATTTCTTTTGTTTCATTCTATTCCTCAAAGATTTGTCAACATTAATTTTTATATGTTTAACACTTTGCAAATACTGGCCAACTTCTTAAAATTAATGAGTTGAGATGGAGATTGAATACCTTCCCTCCCCTACAACTGCAGCAGGGAACGAACGCGGGATGAGAATG
>JAOXXN010000364.1:383909-394191 GCA_026770055.1 Myrmophylax atrothorax
TCTCCTGGAGCCCCTTTAGGCCCTGGCAGGGGCTCTCAGGTGTCCCTGGATCCTTCTCTTCTCCAGGTGAGCCCCCCCAGCTCTTCTAGCCTGGCTCCAGAGCAGAGGGGCTCCAGCCCTGGAGCATCTCCAGGGTCTCCCCCTCCTAGTGTTGTATGATGGGCATCTCCACAAAGCAGGTGTGGATAGAGAGTGGCTAAATGCACTTGGTGAGGGGTGCAGGGAAAGAACCACCTGAGCTTGGCAACACAGCCTAGAGGAGTCAGGAGGAGGGTGCTGGCTCAGGCACCCACCTGGCTGTAGGTCTCAGGGAGGTTGCCTGGCACAGCTGCCCAGGGCAGGGGTGGAATTCCCATCCCTGGAGAGATTTCAAAGCCACGTGGATGTGGCACTTGGGGACACGGGGTAGTGGTGGCCTTGGCAGTGCTGGGAAAACAGTTGGACTTGATGAGCTTGGGGTTTTTTTCCAACCTAAACAATTCCATGATCAATTACAAGACTTCACTGATTTTTACAAAGCCCTTTATTTTTTGTCTTAAGGCTTATAAAAATTGTTACTTAGAACCAAAATGTTTAAAAATGTTTACATATGTACAATATGAGAAATAAATTATGTTTTAAGTCATACAAAAACCACAATATACAAATAGGGCTTTGAAACTGCTCTAAGTATGGCACGGTGACAAGTTACAGATACTTACCAAAGGCTTCAGTTATTGAAGCCTCTGCATAAAACCATGGAAAAAAATATCCCCAAATGTGCTTGCTTTGGTTGGGTTGAAGCTCTACAAAAACTCAAGAGATTTGCAGGCCTCAGAAGGACTTGCTAAGTCTTCAGAACTCAGTGCACCACCTGGCAACACCATTTTTGAGACTGGTTTTCTGCATGCCAAAAGCTCAAGGGTTGTTACACCAATTCTCCTTACAAAAAGGAAAAAAGTTCTAAAAAACAAAACCAAAAAGCCAAAACAAACCTAACCAACCAAAACAAAACCTAGTTCACCTCTGACAAGGTCCACTCTGCTGTAGCAAACAGGACAGTCCTAGAGTCTGCCAAACGCAAGCAAAGCCAAGATCACCTGGGACAGGGACTCCAGCCAGGATGTCATAGCAATCAGGGTAAGAAGTTGGCTGTTTGGCTCTTTTAAACATTTTACTAAAAAATAAGGTCTTAATTATGCATTGGTACTACAACAGCATCTGAGCAGAGGGAAACACATTCTCAGCAGCTAAAAGGACTGGTGCAAAGCTCTCCTGAAACAGCATGGTGCATCTCCTTCCTCCATCCCTGTGGCTGGGGGGCAGCTGCTTTTTGCCTCTTTAAAAAGGGATCCCCACGTGTAACTGGGCAGCCTCACTGCAGACACTGACCAGGGAGCAGCTGCCACCACCACACCACACCTGCACCACGTTCTGCCCCAGGCACAGGGAGGACAGGCAATATATAGAGGTTTAAGTATCAGCCAGACACAGGACAGACTATTTTTAAGGCAAGCAAAGGACAACTTGAAGTTAAGTGGCATTGTGCTTATTTCCACCCCTTCCCTGAACAACCCCACACACCTGACCTATGCTGGACACACCTTCCCACAGCCCACAGTGCTGTTGGACCCACGGAAACTGCGACACCAGGTGCTAATTTGTTCTTGGCAGCCCTGTCACCCACAGACTGATGGGCAGTTAGCCTGGTTGTTTATCCTCTCAACTCCACTGGCAGGCAGACCAGAAGATCATTGCTGAGGTCTGGGTGCGTGAAGATCTCATCCATAGTCCTGGTTAACAGGAGCAGGGCAGGGAAAATGCAGTGTGTAACAGGTCAAGGTAAGGTTAAATACATAAACAAGGTCCCTTGGGAAAGGGAGGATGGAGTTTTAGTTATTCTAGGTCTAGGACCAAAGTCTATCAATTGCTCCCCAGTTTCTTGCATCCGATCCAAGCTGTTTTTTCCTGAAGACCTAGTTGCTTTAAGTGCTACCAAGCCAGGTTTTCCCCAGAGCATCTTGCCACCTGCATGGTCTTCATGCATCCAGGTTGCTCGGTTGTGAGTCTGCAGGGAAGTATTCACAGCCGGTTTGAGACAGATCTGGGAAAAACAGAGAGGAAAAAAAATGTAGTTAAATGTAGAAGTAACTAGGAGCAGTAAAGAATTCCTAAGAATCTCTGGGATGCTAAGAACAGGTTTGGACAGTGCAGGCTGGTATTTTATTCTGTCAAAGCCACACTTTGCCCAATAGCTACTCAGGGAGAGCCTGAAGCAGACACTAAGCAGACTGCAAACAGAAATTACAGGGCTTGAGCTGAACTGCCTGTGCAGCTCTGTTTGGAGCAGACAGATGTTTGCAGTCTCCATCTCCAAGTGAGGAACTGTAATATTCCACTAACTTGGCAGAAATGGAGAGCTGAACAGCAAGTAATCACTCATTATTTCTGGGGGGAATGATCATTTCCTAGAAAAAATGGTGTGCTAGAGCTGAGCTCAGCTCCTCTGCCTCGTGCACAAGCTGCACACAAGAAAGCAGGAAGGGCACATCTGCCAGCAATTCTGTTTTATGGGGGTTACTGAGGAGCATATCAAAACAGCCCTTTATTGTACCTGCAGGAATGTTTACTTGATCTTTGGAGACTTGTGGCAGAGCAACAAGTTTTTTTCATAGAATTGCTTGCTACTGTCTGTAGCACAGCTTGCTGCTTTCTGCCAAAACCTGATCCTGGAATGGGACCAGCTCACACTTCTGAGCCGAGCTCTGCTGCCCAGGAGGGTTGTGCAAAGCTTGACTTCCACAGGGCTTTGCTAGTCCTGACAAGCACTTTGTCCTCTGGATTACAAGTGACAAATCTCTAAGTTTACAAAGTGAAATTGTAGGAGAGGGCAAAAGACTGGGCTTCATCCAAAGGAGACTTTCATTCAGACAAATGAACAGGAATTCATTAAAAACATGTCCAGAGGCATCTGAAGCAATCAAGTTGTCACTGCTGGGCTCAGGCTTTCTGGAAGTCATGCTGTGAGGACTGATCCAGGTGTCTGGGAGTCCCTCAGAGGTCAGGCAGGGGCTGAGATGCTCTGGCAGTGGCAGAGTTTGCACTCTCCTCAACCAGAGGAGATCAGCATGGCTGGAGATGAAGCCGTAGGAGTCATTGCTGTAACACTAGGGCAAGTCCTCAGCTCTGTCTTGCTTGAGCTCAAATGTTAATCAGGAGATTTCTTGGCAGCTCAAGGTCTTCTACCAGGCTGAAACAATGCCTGAGGCAACCCCCTGCACTCCTCCCAGCTTTCCCCTGTTTTACAGGGCAGTTAATAGATGCCTCTGCTTTACTTCCCACTAATGCACAGTATCTACCCCAATTAGGACCAAGGATCATGCTGCACCCATTTGGTGGTAAACATGTAAAGGTACAAGGTGACAATCCAAGGTCAGAAGGGAGGATAATATCACCTAGTTAGCAACAGTTATGGCATACATGAAAATTAAATCCAATAACTCTGAACCTTGGGCTAGAATTTATTACCCTTTCTGAAAGCAAAACAGAATCCAGGAGGGAAAAAAAACCCAAGAGGCTTCACTCATCTCAGCACAGCCATGTGCATCAGACAGAATTTCTCTTGGCTGGTTTCCATACCTTTTTTGCCATTCCTCTGTGCACTTCACAAACCAGAGCTCTTTGCCAGGAGATATACTGGTTAGCTGGGAGTCCTCCACACAGAAAGCAAACCTATGAGGAGGAATCAGAAGTCAAGAGAAGGTACCACAGTCTCCATGATTAATAAATAAAAAGTAATATGGACTGCAGCTAATTCTAAGAAAAGTTGATTGATTTAACATCCATCCCACAGAGCATCTTGATACACCATTAGTGTTTTGAATGGCTATTTTATTTCCTACTTCGGTATTTTATTTGGGGACTTTGCTTTTACTTTGCTTCTATCCCTATGTTTCACAGCTTGTAGAAACCAGGATGCAGAATACCTTCCAGATAGGTGATGCTTATTTAAAGTTCTGAGAAACGTGGGAGCTTGTCAATGTCAGCTGCTGTTCTTTGACAGATCTGGGTTACCTTCAGAACAACATTAACACAAGATGTGGGAGTGCAGTGCTACATGTTTGGCAGATTTAATACTTTTTGGATGCTCAGGTAGTTTTTCAGTTGCAAACAGAATCATAGAATCAGAAAACTGATTGGGTGGGATGGGACCTTAAGGATCATCTAGGTCCAAGCCCCTGCCACAGCAGGGAATCTTCCACAAGAATTCTATGGCCAATTCTATGACCTAGGGATATGAGTGGGAGTTGGAAGGGACCTTAAAGACCATCTAGTTCCAATCCCCTTGCCAGACCTCAGAAGGAGCAATATAGTGCTTAAGGGGTGATGGCACTATGTTACTGGTTGCAGATTCCGGTCTAGCTTATTGTGCCAAAGCAGCACACTATGCCTGTAAATAATAGCCATGACCACCCATGTTTCAGTATTTTCAGTGCTTGGTACTTTAACCCTCCAGGTATGATCTAAACCACCCTGAAGTGGTTAATTTAGTCCCCAGGGGATGTCACAGTACCTAAATAAAGCAAAAGAACATCCCAGCTCTCTGATCTGTGGTGACTGGTTTTGCATAAGGCCCAGTTGGCAACCCCATGCTGGCCAGTGACCTGCTCTCCTGCACCTTGAAGGAGTGGTGCCACTGAAGATGAAAGGTGGCTCAGGATGCCAAATACATTCAGAGCACCAAGTTCTGAATATTTCTCCTTTTGGTTGAAGTTTCCAGCCAGTTCACACACAGCCTGGCACAGTCATTACCTCTGTTGTGTCTCCCCAGATTTCACACGTATTCGTCTGATATGCAGCTCCTGGGAAGAATTCGCAGGCCGATACCAGTAGCTCCTCAGCTCTTTCCACAGATCATACCATGACTGAGATGTGCCCTCCCAGGTGAGCTTTATTTTCAAAAGTTCACCCATGTCCTCCTCAGTATAGACCAGGAAGGTGTTCGTAGCGTTCAGGCCAAGTAGATCAAGCCTGAAAAGGAGGCAGAGACTCAGGATTTCTTCCTTATGGAAACAGGCCAGAAGCTCCTTCATTCCATGTGAGAGGTTAAACAGAGCCCTTTGTAGCTTATCAGGGGTTGCACGTTCAACTGTCACCAGTTAATCACTGAGTACGCTAAAGAAAGTGAGCTCAGATAGCTGGCTCAATACAGTGTATCATGTATTTAGCTCAGTCATCCTTCCATAGCTTAAAGGTGGATTTTATGCCTCGTCTTTCCTCTTGGAGAGGCTAAAGGAGGTCAGCAATGCCTCCAGAGACATGAGTGCTCTCAGGCTATATCCAAATGGTAGAGGGGAAAAGCAAAAGGAAGTACTTCAACAATGAGCTGTGAAAGCTAATGTGTAAGTGACTGGGCACATCAAATTGTTTTCTTGGCCAACAATTATAATTAGAGTTACTGCATGAGAAGTTTTTTCGAGTGGTGATGAAGTGAGGCTGCCAGGCTGGGGTGCAATGCCAGTGTTAGCTGAGGAAAAAGAATGCTGCCACCCTGTCTAGTCCCTTGTTATACTTAGTTAAACGCAGCGGGTCAGACTACTTACATTTCTAAAGACAGAGGTTCAGATTCTCCATTGGTGCCGTGAAGGGTGACTGAGAAAGTGGGATCTACCTCTCCCAAGCTCTTGTAGCTGAAGACATGCATTTTCATCTGATAGTGGTAGACTGGAGAGAAGGAGGAAAGCAGAGATGGAACTGAGTTTGAGACACAACATTGCTCAGCATTACTCCATGTGAAATAGAGTTGGCTGACAAGACAGACAGACCTGTCCTTTATTGAGACAGCACTGATTGAGTTTTTCCTGCCCTTACTGATTGTGAGGTCGACTTTTACACAACATCAGCAGCAGGTCCACTCTGGGGAGGGCCGCCCAGACCTCACACTGCTCTAAGGCTCAGTCTTGCAAGTATGAGATATAAACTGTAGTCCTGCTCAAAAGGCAGAGTGTGTCCTTATGGCCAGCTCCTGTTGACTTCACATGGAGGAAGGAGCACAGCAATGCCACAGGCCAGCACTGCAGCCAGCTAACAGCAGCACACTGACACTTGGAGCCACATGGCTCTGAGGCGATGCTGCTCTTCCACCTCTGCATCCTTCTCAGCTCTGGCTTTGGGAGGCTGCTCCTACAGGTGAGACCACACTCTTTCTAAGAGGAAAAGCATACCTTTGAAGGGCATGTCGGCTCTTGTCTTCAAGTACATCTTGCTGTTCCTCTTGTGCCGTATCCTGCGGGCATTGTAGCCGATGCCATTGCAGCGGTTCTTGCGGCAGCTCAGGCAGATGCCCTTCTTGAAGCGGCTCGAGTCGGTGCATTGGAACGCGAAGCTCTGCTTGTCCTGGTTCACCAGGGAGTCCACGAAGAGGTGCACAGACCGCTCATGTTCACATTTAACCACCTCACCAATGGCTGGGGAATCAGAGTTGCAAGGGATATGCTTGGTTTAAGCATCTGTCACCGCCAAGCAGGTGGTAAGACAATGTGAGCTATGCCTTTTTTTGTAGCCAAACATGAGCTGACCATGGCCATATTTTTCAGAGAGTAGCAATTCAAGAGGTTAGTGGAAGATGCTTGGAGGATGTTCACTTAGTCCCTACCACAATGACAGCTTTCCAGCCCCAGCATAAGACCACATTCAGGTGTTGGAGTGAGAATATGCTACTTCAGAATAAAACTATGTATAGTTTCCAGTAACTATCTCCAATAGTACAGACAGCTTAAAAGGAAAAAATGGTTTTCTCTGCTTTTGTAAAACAGATTGTCCCCCACCACTAACTCAAGTCTACTTGTGAGGAGTCTACACAGACCAGAGGCAAAATAAGTAATGAGAACTTACTGCCATAGGCAATGGCTCCCAAGACATCGCTCAGACCACAACCAGGCTGGAAGTCCCCCCCATTGGGGTAGATGTCAATGTGGCCTACAGGCATTTGGATCCCAATGCTAACACCTAGTGTTTCCCTTGTGTAGGTGTGAAGGACATCCACAAAGTTGGCATCATCTGGGGAGAGGCGCCTGCTGGGGTCCACTCCTTCAAACATAGGGCCAGCTGGATCCAAGCCTGCAGTCAGAGAGAGTACACAGGGTGCCAGGTTAGAAACTGGGTATTGCACACAGAATACAGCCAGGAGCCTGCTGCTGGCAGCTCCCCTCACCAGGTGACACACAGACAGTCCCAGCCCCTCTATGGGACCTCATCTGGAACTGTCCCCCACAGACTCTTCACCACAGGCTCACTGAGGGAACAAATAAAGTGCTCCAGAGTGCATTTGGGGCAATACAACCCAATAGTAGCACCAGGTTGGCTTCAGGATGCCTGTTGGAAGCAACCAGGCTTTGCAGGTCACAGCGAGGAGGTACTACAAGAGGCAGCTCCAAAACACCAGATGAGGTCTAGCACCCCAGGGACAGCTGGCAGACAAAGCTGCCTCAGAGACATTTAGTCTGTTTTCAGCCTGGACATATGGAGGGACTAACACAATTTAAGCAGCAGCCAGGTAATCCCTGCGTCTGAGATCCCACAAGGAGTTTGGGATGCTCTGTTAGCCTCTGAGACTCACCTCCTACTGAAGCCATTCTCCAACTTGACTGTTAGGTGATTCTTTTTCCTGATAAACTACATACAGATATTTATTGCTAGGCTTTGTGTAATTCTCACTGCCAGTGTCACATTCATATGCTTAATGTAACCCTTTGTACTATGCCCTAAGTTCTCACATATTGAAATCAGCTTTCCTCTTGAGCTGGAAGCAAACTCTTTAGATATTTCCAGAATGTGGGGTTTAAGTTTGGGGTTTTTTTAACCAGACATCCTGTGGGACAAACACCACCCAGTAGTTCTCACTTCCATTAGCTAATGAGCTATAATTACAAAAACAGTATCACTCAAAGGCATGAGATTTGCATAGTAAGAGCTAGAGCTGGACTTGGTTTGAACCCACATGTAACTTCAAATAAGCTCAAAATCAGGTTGTCCTCAGTAAGGGCTTTTCATTGAATCCCTGCTATATTTGATGCAAATAGACCTGTGCTTCCTACTGCTGCCACAGGTAGGAAACTTGTCTTTTCTGAAAGAATAAGCTCAAAACAACATTTCAGACACACAGGAAATGAGCCTCTTCGGAGAAACTCACTCGGGAAAGCCACAAAGGAAAGGTAAGAGACTGCTTAAAAAGCCACTTGCCTGTAATTCTGCCTATAGTGCCATGGACGTGGTTACCAGCAAAGCCAGCCACGTGGGCACCCAGGCTGTACCCAATCAGGTGCACATTTTCAAGCTGGAAGAGCGGGTTTTCCTGCAAGGAAAAGAAGATATGATCATTTGACCCCCTGTCTTTCAGGGCATCTGGCACTGCTCCTGCCTGCAGGACTATAAAGTCCAATTCCAACGAGAGATTTGGAGGGAGGGGGCAGGCAAGCATGCTTTGTTCTGTATTTCATCAAGATGAGTTGAATGGTTTGGATGGTACTTGTGGCTTATGCATGTTCCAGCACCAACTATGGCATGGCACTCTACTCAGGCAGCATCTGGAGCAGCCTTCCCCCAAGGAGCTGCCAGCAGCCCTCAGCACTGGCTGTACCCTCAGGTGCTAAGTGCAGCACCGTAGGCCTTTCCTTCACCTCTCCCACCCTCTTGCCAAGCCAACACTGGTTTGAATGCCCAGCTCCTGAGTTCACATGGCTCAGGCAGGGCTTCCAAATCTGAAATCCACTTCAACACCACTGATTCAAGCACCTGCAAGGCAGCATTTCCCCAGAAAGCAGGGCAGCACCCCAGCTATGAGCCAGCACCTTGCCAAGCTCTGGGGTGGTGATTACACCAGACCATGCCCCACTGGTGAGCCCTGGAGCTGGTGAAGGCTCTCCCTTGTGCAACAGTCCCTTATGGAGCATTACAACAGAGGCTGCTCTTCACTCGTGTTACCTGTAACCAGTCAAGCAGCCTTGCTATGGTTTTTCCAACAATCTGCGTGTTGTTCACAGCATCAGTGTAGAGCTGGTGGGCAAGAGAAAGCCAATCCACCACCACCACGTTGGCATCCTTCTCCCGCTCCTGAAGAGCAGACACCAAGTCCCCCAGCCAGGTTTCGAACATGCCACTCATCTAGAAAGAGATTCAGCTGTCAGTTTCCAGCTTGCAGGATCAAGATGACACATTCACAGTTAAGTTATTTGTGTATCATTTACATATTCTGCTCCAGCTGCATGCTGCTCCTCTGCAAGCCCCAGTACTTCTCAGCTCTGCACTAATGGAGTAAGAAAAACAGGTTTTGAGAGACTCTGGCTGTAATTAGCCACTTGCCTTTTAAGGCAGGAGGGAGAGGCATTCGTTACGTGCCACCTTATCACTCTTTTTCTCAAGACTTCCAGAAATTCTGATGGATTGTAAAATTATTCCCTAGTCCTGGCACTGCTGTTTGCATAAGCCCTGGCAGAGCTGATAAGTTCGCTTGTGGCACACACTTGTCCACATGAAATGCAGAAGAATAAAGCTTGATAAAGTCTGTGTGCCCTCTTGTTCTTTTATCAAGGAGACCTTGTAGCAGATGACAGGGCTGTGGGCACTCAGCTACGATTATAGAAAGTCTATGCACGTGCCTGTGAAGGGTTCCATTCATAGTGGTCAGGGAAAAGTTCCAAGTTCCCTTTATCATATTCATGTTACACAGCTATGAAGTGACCTTGTGCAGTTATGAATGAGTTGGGTGATTTCAGAGTTCTTAAGCCTGACCCTCATCATTTTGTTCCAGAGACCTCAGGTGCTGCTATTATGAGAACATAGTGCTTGAGACATGAAAAGTGTTCACAAATCCCACATTCATGGAATTCAAGAAGAGTTTGGGTTGGGAGGGACCTTTAAAGTCACTTAGTTCCAACTCCCCTGCCTTGGGCAGAGTCACCTTCCACTAGACCAGGTTGTTCAAAGCACCAACCAACCTGGCCTTGAACCCTTCCAGGGATGGAGCAGCCACAGAAATTCCAGAGCAGAAGTGTTCTGGAGACACAGCCCATTTGCAGGGCAGCTTGCTCGCTCTGAATGGACAGACTAAGCATTGCCCAGGGTCCCTCACACTTACTGTCCAGCCGTGAATGATGAAGAAGGTTTTAGCTGTCACGTTGAACTTGCAGTCCTCCAGCCACTGGTGCTGGCCGACGGCGATCGCGCACCCGTCCTCATCGGCGTCCGGCGAGGAGCGCACCCCGAACCTCACCCGCGGCTTCGGCGCCGGCACACGCTCCGCGCT
>JAOXXN010000364.1:585614-596958 GCA_026770055.1 Myrmophylax atrothorax
TGAGGGTGGGCAGGCCCTGGCACAGGTTGGGCAGAGAAGCTGTGGCTGCTCCATCCCTGGAAGTGTCCAAGGCCAGGTTGAACAGGGCTTGGAGCAACCTGGGCTAGTGGAAGGTGTCCCTGCCCGTGTCAGGGAGCTCAGTGAGATGACCTTTAAGGTCCCTTCTAGATTGTTCTTGTTGAGGTTATTGTGGCCTTGAAGAACAGGGCAAGTTGTTTCCTTTATTAAGTCTGGACCAGTTTCCTTGTCCTTTCCTGATAAACTCTTGGCAGTGTGATGGGATTCAGGAGCAGGATGGAGAAGCCAGCAGGGAAGACAGAACCTCCCCTTGTCATTAAACCACTGCCTCAAAGACAGGATCCTTCGTTGGACTAATTCTCATGCTGCTTTGTTTACTCGTTGTTTCATAAGCCATATTATTATTATCCTTTGCTTTCATAGTAGCATTGACCTGTTTTGAAATACCACACTTTGATCCAGGCTTGAAGAAATGGGAAAAATCCAATGAAGTTTATCTTTATTCCCTTCTTGCATTCAATGAAAGCACGTTTTCCAGAATTTTCATCAAACAAGGAAACTGGTAATAAAATAATTGAGGATTTTGCGTCTTTCAGTTCAAATCAAGACAAATTACTTAAGTAAACATATCAATGATTTTCTTGGTAATTTGATTACAGCCTAATGTAATTTATTAAATCAGAGGTACTTAACAGCATAACTGGAGACATGCTAACTTCCCTTGGGAAGTAGCACATCAGATGTGTTGTTGGAACTACCATCTACCCAAACAACTGCTTTTTAAGGATTTCACAGTGTTTCTTATGATTTTTGAGCCCTCAAGTGCTTGTTATAGTACAGCTGGTAAAGAGAGATTCTCCTTAACTCTTCCTAAGGACAGAGGGGATGGAGAAGAAGCGAGTAGATTTTGAATTTTGGCAAGCTTATGTCAGAGGTTCAGAATTTTCTTGCTGATACAAGAAAAAAATGATTTTGCTTAATGAAAAAATTGAGGAAAATAAAAATCAAATGTAGGATTAGTTTTAGCTTAGTAGTTTGGCACACATCATCACTTGAGTCCTACCTCCTAAATTTTGGTTTTAAAAAAAAGCCCCCAACATCATACTATCCAGATGAAGTGTGTTGGGTAAAATTATAAAAATAATCTCACTGCCAATATCTTCAATTATTTCATGTGTAGGACTGTCATTTAAACAGCACTTTGATGGCAGTTGAAATTCATCAGGGGTAGGAGCAATGTAGTGTCCTGTTAGACTTGCCATCCTTGAATCCCCTGTCCAAAATCTGTGGGTTTTCTGAGTTAGTTGGCATAGGAATAAATAAATGCTTGTTAGCAATCCAAAGGAACAAAGGTAAAAATCCGAATTTAGTGAGCTCTTTGTGTGCATATATATATCAAAATATATATTTTAGCATCTGTTGATATATACAGAAAACCTGCAGTAGCAAAGCCTGGTGATGCCAGGAACGTTCCCAATCTGAGCTGAGTTTTCCTGTCTCCTTCCCAATCCAGTTAAATCTACCTGCTATGCACAGCTGGTGTTGTATGGAGGCCTGGAATTCTGCAAACACTGATGGGTTTTTCTCTCATCTTGATAATCAGAATTAAACTTCGCATTTGGATGATGATATTTCTGAGGTTTTTTTGTTCTTTTCCCTCTCCGTTTGTGCTCCATAATGGGCCAAATGAATTCCAATATTTAGATTTTTCTTTGATTTTTCCCTGATTTATATGGTAAATAGAAAGCAGCTGTCTGTTTAACCATCTAACTCTTGAAACTCCTAGGCCCCTCAAGCGTCATCTGGAAGTAATGTAGCTTGTAAAACAAAGCTAAGAAGAAAAAGCAATGTTTGTTTTATGTGGGATGAATGACTTCAGTTGGGGTCCCTCTAATTCGGCCATTGTGAGGGTTATTAAAAAGCAGTATTACAAAAGTGGTTTCAACAAAAAAGGAGTATTTTGGGGGGAACTTGTATCCTGTTATTACGGTTGATTATATTCAAAGCTCCAAGTACTTCATAAATAGTCCTTCATTTTGTTTTCTCCAACAGAGAACCAACCTAATCTCCCCTCTGTGCATCAATAGAAGTTAAAAGGTTCCCCTGTTTCATTCACTCCTCAGGGAGAAATTGTCTTTTATAATTAGGGGCACTGTATTTACCTTAGAAATTTGGTATTGCTAAACAGCAGGTAAAATCAGGTCTGTGAACTGCAGTATTTGCTGTCTTTTAAACATGATGAAACAGATCTAAAAATCCATAAATGCTCTAGATTCAGTTATGTGCAAAGAAGTTAACTTTTTTAGCTTATCCAGCATTTAGCAAACTATTTTTTCATTCACTATCGATGTGAACAATATTTGACCTTCAAGTAAATGTTGTGATGTCTTGGGAGTTGGAATGAGATTATATTCTAGGTCCCTCCCAATCCAAACCATTGTGGGATTGTATGAATTCTGTGAATTGTAGAATCATTAGGAGTGGGACAGACCTGTGAGGTCACTGGGTCCTGTAAAATGCTCTGTGCTTGCATCTCTAGTGTTACATTAGATATCCTTTAGCTCCATCTCTTTGGGGCTTTTTAATTATCTGAAGAACAGTTTAGTGCAGGACTCTGCCAATCACACAGAGGTGCTTTCCTGTAAACCTGTGGTGTCCTGGAGAAGTAGAAAGTCTTCCCTGCCATCATCTGATGACTCCACTAATGATGCAGAAATGAAATTAAATCCAAATAAACTGGTCAAGCATAATGGAGTTAGTGTGATGCAATTAACGTTGTTTAGCTGGTAGTCTGTGAAAATATTGCTTGGTGGTAACTGCTGAGAGCACACAAAATACGTAGAATTGAATACACTGTTGGCAAGGTGAGAAACTTACACAAATTAAATCAAGACTCCTAACTGAGATATGTCCATATTTGTCAAACACTTGGGCGAGGAAAAAAGCCAAGGCAGTTTTTCTTTTGTCGTAATCTTTCTTTAAAACTCATAAACCTCATACATTTAACTCAAAGCACTGGCCAGATCTCTTGAGTACTCTTTTCACCTCTGTTTTCTTCCGTTTTTATATCTCACCAAGTGACTTGCTAAGGTTTTTTTATTGCATTGGCCTTGCATTATTAACAGCCTAAAACCCTTTCATTTTTGTGTGTGAATTTTGAGATCCTCTTGTTGTCTACTGGAATAAACTTAAAATATGATTCTACAAGGAAATTTTTATTAGTGTGTTGTTTACTGAAAGCAGCACATGGCAAACCAATATAATGTTTCAGTGGGGTTTGTTTGGTATGTGTATTCTAGCAATTTAGGTTGCATTTAATATGAGAGCCACCTTGTTTTGCAGTATAATACCCTTCTTTTTGATTACTCTGAGCTGATGTCTCATGAAGTAACATTTTCAATGTCAGGTTATTCTTGGGTTTGCCTGTCTCCAGTTTAAAGCAGGAGGCCTATAAATACATTTTCCAAATATTAGTCATACCCTCCTTCAGATGAATTATATTTTAGAGAATATTACTCCTACCTACTCCCCTATTTTTGTATCACCAAAAAATAGCTGTTTCAGAATAGACTGAAATAACCAACCTAACCCAAATCTAAAGTGAGCCTTTGTGTTGAATAATGGCTGAATTCTGCAGTTCTGTCTGAATTCTTAATCAGTTCTTTCCTTAAAATGAATTGGAAACTTTCCTGAGAAAATGCTGCATAAATTAAGCAGAAGAACTGTCCTAATATCCTCTGATAAAGACGTTGATGAATTTCAGTCTATTTAAACTTCTCTGTGTTACTATAAAGTACTAATACTTATTTGCATTTGGGTTTTGCATTATTGTGTCTTTAAGAATACACTGCTTGTGGTTGAAGGATTTTTGGGCATGTGTATATACTGGAGAACATCAAGATGATGTTCTTTGGAAAGTTGATGTTATTTCATCACTCAGAAGTCTCACAACTGTCCTTGGAGTCTGATATTTGTGTTATATAGACGTTGTTAAGCCTTCTTTCTCTTAGAAATTCTCAGTATTTTGGAAAATAAGAATGAAAATTACTTTTTTTTTAAAAAAAGAACATTTTCAGTGGCCATCTGATTGAAATCTTTCATTCTTCAGATTTATGAGACAGGAGAACAAACTGGAAGAAGTAGAAGAACTTTGACAGTAGCAATGCAAACATCAGCTGAAGTAATTTTAAAACCCCATTGTTGTGCTTATTAGACACATTTGAAGCAATCCAAACATTAACTTCATAATTTTTTACTAATTTTCCTCCTTTAATAGTTCCAGAGGTTTAGGGCATGGTCATTATTTTGCAGTACAGGGTATAAATTGTGACATGGTTTGCATTTTTGTACTCAAAGGAGATGTTTTTTGTGAGTCTGCTCAATTGAGTATCCTCAAAAAGAAAGATGATGAAGCTGAAGAATTTGTGAGAGCTTGTGTTAGAAATGTATGAGATCTTGGGGTTCCTTCACACCTCCATAAATTAAGCAGTAGAATTTTGTTTCTCCTGCACAGCTAATTATGTTGCATTTGAGAGAACTGGAAGCCTGGTGGAATACTTGGATTTTTGAAGGCTCTGAGGCGTAGCTATCTATAGAAAATGTGATATATTATTAAAAGAAAGCTCTCACAAGCCTCTCTATAAATACAGTTTATTACTGCCATGTAAGCCAGCATTTCCCTAGTTCAGATTAATGACTAATTTGGAAGTGTTTGGGTGGCAAAGAGGAACAGTACTGGTCTCCAAGGCATCCTGATTACCTGGTCTGGCCTCCAGGTCCTTTTCATGCTGCCTCCTGCATAGGAGTGGGTTGTTCAAGGCTTCTCGGAAGTCGATTATTCTGGATGGTTCATCGTCGTCAGTCCTGCCCAGGTGAACACAACAACCTAATGCAGCAGCTCTCTGGAGAGCAGGATTTGTTTCTGAACAGCAATGTATTTCAACAACTCAGTAAAACAACCTCTAGTGTTCCTAAAGGAAGGCTTTGATTGAAAAATGTAGTGCTCCAAGACCTTAAGTGCGTGACTGTATGTTGTGGATAAGCACAGAACCTTTTAGGCTACTGGTCTAAATACCTAATTGGAATTGGAATTATTTTTTTTTACACTGCTTTTTATCTATGAGATATTGCTGGAACTTGTTGTACCTTCTATTTCCAACTTCGTATTTTTTACAGGGACACTTACGGACTAAGCAGTGAGTAGAAACACTTCTAGTTGTTGATTATAAGAAGCCATCCATTTCTGACAAAGAGTAGTAAGGAGTTATTTAAAAAGGTGACATAACAAAGATCTTTAGATTGTTTTATTGCAGATATTTGTGATTTCGAATTGGAAAGATGGAGAGAGAAAATAATAGAAAATAATAGAAAGGTAAACCAAGACTTGGTGATTTTGAGAGACATAAGAGGAAGATGGTTTCATCCAGTCACAGTTTATGTTCTGGGTAGGTATTAATCCCGCTGAACATTCCCACTGTCTCACTGAGGGCAATTCTCCCACTAATGGCTGTTATTAATATTACCTATAATGTTATGCAACTGCTGTTAATTGGCACTGTGGGTGGCCAGGAGACAGAATGATGGGATGAAGGAAAGGGGAATATTTTGAAGGGAATGAGTCAAGCAAGATTGAAAGACAGTCTTGGTATGAAGTCAGTAAGAAAGTGGTTTGGAGAGGAATAATTATTAATAGAGGCAGAAATTCAAAACCAAAAGTGGGGTTTGAGAAAGCATTGGTTCCTCTCTGCTGCTCATGTGAAGGATCACATGGAGCAAAATAAGCCACTTGCTGAAAACTGATTTCCCCCATCACCTGGCCTGAAAAGTAGCATGAAAGAAATGGACAAGGGAGAATGTTCATGTTCTTTATCTCTATTGACAGGGGTAGGTGCTTGTTCTCTATAAAATAACTGTGTGGGAAACCTCAAAACATACAAAGAGTGTATTTAGAAGAAATAGAAACAATAACCCAGAATTTGGACAAAAAGCAGCAATTCTTACCAAGCTCTGATAGATACAAAAAGCTGGGAGGGTCACCTGGAGAAGAGAAGGCTCCAGGGATGCCTGAGAGCCCCTGCCAGGGCCTAAAGGGGCTCCAGGAGAGCTGGAGAGGGACTGGGGACAAGGCCTGGAGGGACAGGACACAGGGAATGGCTTCCCAGTGCCAGAGGGCAGGGTTAGATGGGATATTGGGAAGGAATTCCTGGCTGGAAGGGTGGGGAAACTCTGGCACAGGTTGGGCAGAGAAGCTGTGGCTGGCCCTGGATCCCTGGAAGTGTCCAAGGCCAGGTTGGACAGGGCTTGAAGCAACTGGGATAGTGGAAGGTGTCCCTGTGCATGGCAGGGGGTTGGAACTGAATGATCTTTAAGGACCCTTCCAATCCAAACCCTTCTTGGATTCTGGGATTCCTGCCACAGCTGGGCCTCTGTGGCTCTGCACCGAGACCCTGTGCTGGCTGGTGGGCATTGGCTGTGACCCACAGCTGAAGGAAAGGTTTTATGTGTAACTTGTACCTTTAAAGTACATTAGTAAGTTCTGAGCTCTGCTGCTAATGCAAAGCGTGGCACTGGAGGCACATTCCTGTGACTCTCCTGCTCCTGCTCCTGACTCAGCCAGTCATGTGGATCTGAGCAAACAGTAAATCCTTCAAAAAAACCCCTCAGAATAAAAGTCCCCAAAAGACATGAAAACCTAGGGTTGTGGTTTCCCTAATCAAGGACTTTGAAAACTGCCTGGAGGAAGGATCAGAAGAAAGCATGGCTAGAGGAACTTGAGATGATGTGGAGTGTGACCAGTGAGGAAATACCAGGGGAATTCAGAACCAGAGAGGAACTGGCAGCTTCTGAGAGCCCCAGCATGGGAAGCCCAGTACAGGAGGATGTTTGATCCTGCAGAAAGAAGGGGCCTGGTGTGCCTAAGCACTGGGTCATGCAGCCACCACAATCCCACACCAAAGGAATCAGCAGCCTCTGTAGGAAAAATTGCCTTTTATGAGGGGTGGGGACGACTTTGATTCCCTAAAATTGAGTTAATTTTTCTACTAGAGGACGAAGTTAAAGCTTTCTTCTGTACAAAGATGAAACTGTTCATCAGTTGATATCAGTCAGCTTTTCATACTTCCTTGAAGAGCAGAAAGGCCCTTCTGTCTATGCCATATTTTCCCACCACAGATTTTGCTCCTCAAAAGGGCCTTGCTTTGTTGAGTTGCTCCATATCATCATATGGGGCCATCTTTTCCCCACCCGTTTCTAGCTCTCCCCTCATCCCAATGTCAGTGTTCCTGACCTTGAGCCAAGGCAGATCCCACCTGGGGAGCCACATCACCCCATGTTTAGGGCCTGGCTCCACAAGCTGTGTCTCAGAGCTGGTATGCCTGAACGGGGCAGGAAAGCAGAGGTGACTCCATCCCTTTGTGTGTCCTGCTCCACAACACCCAACACAGTTTGAAACCCCATCCCACACCCAACACTCTGACTTCTTGTCACCTGAGTGTCAGATGGGCGTTCTTCCTGTAAAGTTGTGGTTTTCCTGGAAGGAAAGCAGCAGTTGTGGATGCCACATCCCTGGGAGTGTCCAAGGCCAGGTTGGATGGGCTTGGAGCAACCTGGGCTGGTGGAAGGTGTCCCTGCCCATGGCAGGGGGTAGGACTGGAGGATTTTTAAGATCCCTTCCAGCCCAAACCATTCTGAGTTTCTATGCTTTTATTAAAGTTTCTTGGTTGTTCCTTAAAAAGAGGTTTCAGGAAGGAGAATTCAAGCCAGCAAATTCAGGACAGACCATATCCTACATATATCCTATATCCTATCTCCCATCTCTGTCACTCTGTTTCTCTCTGTCATATATTCTACATCCTATACATATACTCAGTGAGGAAAGCCAGTGACCAGGATCCCCTTTGACATCTACGTTAAGGAGAATCTGTTCTTTCACATTACGTTAATGTAAAATAACTCAGTGACAAACCATCTTTAATGTCTTTGGACTAAAAGCAGCCTTTTCAGGAGGAAGTTATTTTCAAAGTCAGTGGAGGGACTTCACAAAACCCATGAATAGAGGGTTTAGAGGATACACACACACACCTGTTTATTTTCAGATTTCAAACAGATGGCAGTGTACACTGTTTATTCCACATAAAACTGATCTCTGGTTTTGTATAGATGTTAAGACTAAGGCAACATTTTGCATTAAACACCCTATAAAATACAAGGCAAAAGAGTAATGTACCAGGAAATTCAGACCTTCCTCCAGTGAAATACATGTTTTCAGAGGAAAAGCCACAGTTGGCAGCTGTAAGAAGTTGCTTCTCTCTCCCAAACATCTCAAAGACTTGGGCACAATACAACAACAGCTTAAACTCTACTGAAACACACTCAAGAAATTCCAGTTCAAGCACTACTGTGGTGGTGTAACACGTAGTCCATGCAAGGATCCCACTACTGGCACCTGATGTAGTTTTCTGTTGGAAGAGAACAAACTTTACAGCCAGGTTAAACACTGACCTTTCTTCCCTGGCATCATTTTTTTTCAATTCATCAGCCAAGTCCAGATTATGTGCAAGGAAGCAAAGTTCCTGGCAGTGTGTGTGTGTGTGTGTTCCAGGGCTTCAAAGCTTCAGCAACAGCTTTTTCTTGTGACTTCCTTGTGTGCACTGGGCTTGAAGCAAAAGCTGATCTACAGCCAATGTTTTAGTTCCCATTCTCCTCCAGCCTGGGCAGCTCTGGAGTCTGTCCACCAGCAGGACAGGCACTGTAGGAGGTCCCTGTGACAGTTGTGACCAGGGAGCTAAAGCCATGGGTTCACACACCTCCATCACTTGTCATTAAACTCAGTTTTCCTCCAATTGAATCATAGATTTGGGTTGGAAGGAACCTTACAGCTTACCTTGTTCCAACCCTCTGCCATGAGCAGGGACATCTTTCAGCAGCCCAGGTTGCTCTGAGCCCCATCCAACCTGGCCTTGGGCACTTCCAGGGATCCAGGAGCAGCCACAACTTCTCTGCCCAACCTGTGCCAGGGCCTGCCCACCCTCACAGACAGCAATTCCTTCCCAATAGCCCATCAAACTCTGCCCTCTGGCACTGGAAAGCCATTCCCTGTGTCCTGTCCCTCCATGCCTTGTCCCCAGTCCCTTTCCAGCTCTCCTGGAGCCCCTTTAGGCCCTGCCAGGGGCTCTCAGGTGTCCCTGGAGCCTTTTCTTCTCCAGGTGAGCCCCCCCAGCTCTCCCAGCCTGGCTCCATAGGACAGGACTCATTAACCCAAATGTTTTCATTGCTGTACCAGCCTGTTCCCACTGTGTGTACCAGCACTGAGACACAGCAGGGACAGGGCCCGTGTTGTGTGTCAGCACTGAGGACCTGCAGCCCCACAGCTCCACAAACAGGCTGGGACTGGGGTGGGACCTGCTGCAGAACTGGGGTGGGATGTTGTTTTGCTGGAGGGCAGGCAGGCTCTGCAGGGAGACCTGGATACCCGATCCATGGTCCAAGGGAAACAGGGTGAGGGACAACAAGGCCAAATGCTGGTCCTGCCCTTGGGTCACACCAACCTGCTGCAGCTCCAGGGTGGGGCAGAGGGGCTGGAAAACTGGAAAAGGCCGTGGGGGTGCCAGTGGGAGCAGCTGGACATGAGCCCAGGGGTGCCCATGTGGGCACGAGGCCAAGGCATCAGGAATGGCGTGTCCCGCTGGAGCAGGGAAGGATTGTCCTCTGTTCTGGAAACTGGTGAGATGCCACCTGGAATCCTGGGGGAAGTTTTGGGCCCATAAGAATGAGACACTGAGGGGCTGGAGGATGTCCAGGGAAGGGAATGGAGCTGGGAAGGGGCTGGAGCAGCAGGAGCAGCTGAGGGAGCTGGGGGGGGCTCAGCCTGGAGAAAAGGAGGGCCAAGGGTGGGACCTCCTCACTTTCTGGAACTCCCTGACAGGAGAGGATAGCCAGGTGGGGTTGGGCTTTTCTACTGCAGGGACAAGAGGAACAGCCTCAAGGCTGAGACAGGGGAAATTCAGATTAGATATCAGAAAAAAGTGTCTCACTGTCAGAGTGGTCGTGCACTGGAACAGGCTGTGCAGACAGAACGGTGCAGTCACCGCCCTTGGACCTGCTCCAGGGTGTGGGGTCTGGCACTGCGAGATCTGTCCTGGTGGTGTGGGGTGGCAGTCCAGGGTTCAGGGCTGGGCTGGGTGGGCTGGAAGGGCCCCTCCACCTCGCTAACCCCGAGAGTCCGCGGCTCCATGGACCCCTGGCCCCGCTGCCCTTGCTGAGGCCACCGCTGTGGGGACTGGGGCCACCTACACCCCCACTGGGGCAGCCACCGCTGAGGCCACTGCCACCACTGGGGCCACTGCCATGGTCACTGGGGCCACCGCCACCCTTACTGAGGCCACCACCCTCACTGAGGCCATTGCCGTGGTCACTGAGGCCACCTCTGCTCCCACTGGGGCAGCCACTGCTGAGGCCACTGCCACCACTGGGGCCACTGCCACCACTGGGGTCACCACTACCCTCACTGAGGTGACTGCCCTCACTGGGGCCACCCCTGCTGCCACTGAGGTCCCCCTGCTGTCACTGAGGTCACCCCCGCCCTCACTGTGGCCCCTGCCCCTCATTGGGGTCCCCGCCAGGCTCACTGTGGCCACTGCTCTCACTGGGGCCACTCCCGCTGTCACTGTGGCCACTGCCACCTTCACTGTGGCCACTGCCCTCACTGGGGTCACCCCCACTGTCACTGTGGCCACTGCCACCCTCACCGGGGCTACTGCTGCCCTCACTGTGGCCACTGCCCTCACCTGGGCCACCCCTGCCCTCACTGGGGCCACCACCACCTTCACTGGTGTCACCCCTGCTGTCACTGAGGCCACTGCCACCCTCACTATGGCCACTGCCACCACCTGGGCCACCCCTGCCCTCACTGGAGCCCCCACCACTCTCACTGGGGCCACTGCCGCGGTCACTGAGGCCCCCTCGGCCCTCACTGGGACTGCCATCACTGAGGCCACTGCCACCACTGGGGCTCCTGCCACCCTGACTGGGGCCACTGCCAAGGTCACTGAGGCCACTGCAGCCCTCACTGTGGCTACCATCGCTGAGGCTGCCACCACCACTGTGGCCACCACCACCCTCACTGAGACACTGAGGCCACTGCCACCACTGGGGCGACCATTGCCATCCCTGGGGCCACCACTGCCATCACTGAGGCCACTGCCCCTGCTGGGGCCACTGCCACCCTCACTGTGACCACTGCCCTCACTGTGGCCACCCCCGCTGTCACTGAGGCCACTCCCGCTGTCACTGTGGCCACCCCCGCTGTCACTGTGGCCACCCCCGGTGT
>JAOXXN010000364.1:614484-625450 GCA_026770055.1 Myrmophylax atrothorax
TCCTTTTCTCCAGGCTGAGCCCCCCCAGCTCCCTCAGCCACTCCTGCTGCTCCAGCCCCTTCCCAGCTCCGTTCCCTTCCCTGGACACGCTCCAGTCCCTCCATGTCTGTCTTTCAGGGAGAAATAACAGTTGTAGAAAACAGGACCTGTGAAGGTGCTGATTTGCCAAAGGAAGGCGAGAGTGATGTGATATTTTTCAAATAAAATGCTGCTGTGAAGGGAAATGGAATAGTCTTTTTCACATATTTGTGGGTTTGCAGGTTATAAGGAAAGACTTTCCAAGCTTAATAATAATGAAGCACTGTGGTAGGTTTCCAGGGACTTCAGTGTTGGAGGCCTCTGGATAGCAGACATTTGGCAGGATGACACTGGGGCAGAGGACAGACCAGAATAGATCTGTAGGCACAGATGGATATGGGGATGGCCCTGCAGCCCCACCAGAGCTCAGACCAGAGCAGGATTGCCAGGGTTACCTGTGGTACAGACCTGGCCATAGTAAATCTGGATGGCACATCAGGATTTAGGCCATTCCATTTACTCTGGAGACAACACATAACCTCTGAGGGCATCATTGTTGAGGCAAAAATGGGTAAGTGTTTAAGGTTTGTCAGTGTATAGAACACTTTTTGTTGAAATCTACTTACTTGCTCCTGGGTTTTCATAAATAATCTAAAAACCACCATTGCCTGCTGATTGGGAACATATGGGAACCATTAATGCTATGCAGAAGAAACTGAAATCAGAATACCTTCTGTTTCCTATTAATTTACTTTTCATTTTAGAAAGCCATCTTAGTAGGATATTGTGCATCTTGTTTAGCTAAATGGGATATTCTTCTTCTGGATGATGAACAAAGAGGCATGTTATGGTTCCTCTTCTGCCCTTGTACAGAAATATTTCAGCTGGGAAGTGTCTATATGCATGTGCTTCAGAGGTGGTCTGTATCTTGGTCAGCAGCCTCAGATGTGTTAGGAATTTGGTGGGGAATCTGCTCATCATTCCTAAGGATGCGTTTGGTTCATGGGCACGGCAAGAGCTCCTTGGCTTTCATTCCTCTCCTGTTTCCTGTGGGCAAGTTGAACAGCCTTGACCAGGATCTGCTCCAGTTTTGTTTGCAAAAGGGTCTGATAGAAATCAGGAGGTCAGGAGCAACGGCTTAGTGATGCAAAGGACTCCATTGGTGGAATTTCCTACTAGAAATGTAATTCTCCAAATGCATTTCCCTTCTAGATTTTAAAGTCAGTTCAGTTGGTTTGACTCTGGCAGAGCAACTCCTGTTGCAAGACCTGCAGGACTTGAGAACTAAACTTTCTTCTTTAAAATACCCATAGGAAAACCTTGATCCTGCTGATGACCAGAGCCTGGTTAAATGCTCTGAGGGGGTTCTTTTGTTTTGGGGACTTATTTTATTTTTCTGTTTTTGCTTCTCCCCACTCCTGCCCACTTTCTTTGCTAACAATGGGGAGAGAAGAGCAGAGCATCTTGAAAAGTTCACGTGTCTTTGAACATGCCCCTCATTTCAAGGTGAATCTGAAAAACTTCAGTATTTCAAGTTCACTGATAAACCTCTTGTGTTTCTCTTGCTATTGAACCACTTGAAGCTTTTTCATCCCGTCTCAAATCAGCAAGGCTTGGCTTTGCCTCCCTTTTGCTCCAGGTATGACTGTTGGCTACTCAATGTAGCAGTGATTTATGTTTTCCTACAGAAGCTACTTAGCTGAAGTGCTAATCCTGTGGTACTTTACAACAAGAGGTTTGTTTTCTTCCTTTCTTCTCCTCTCAGTGTGCCATCAGTACACCATATCACTCTCCCAGCTGAGCATGGTTGGAAATTAAAAAGGTCCAGTGTCAAAATGTGTATCTTCTCTTTCAAACACTTCCCAAAGGGAAAGAAAGAAAAATTGACAAAATTAAGTTCAAAATGTTTTCATTTTGTGCCGAGTGACTTTTTTTTTTTCTCTTTTGCTGAGCTGACCTTTACAGCTGCAGGCAGAGGAGGCAGCAGTGTGTTGTGCTGTTATTTTTAGCTGGAGGAGACAGAGAGGAGCTGTGGTGTTAGTTAGGCAGTGTCACTGGGCTGCCACAGCCCCCACGGCACTTCAGCATCCACTAAAAATCCAGGTGGAGCAAACATTTGCCCTTGGTACCTCTGCAGCTTGGTGCGTGCTGTAGTAAAGAGAAGTACTTCTTTACTTGAGCCTTGCAGCCTGATTGAAAACAATAGTTGGGTGAAATAATAGACACTGCAGTTGTTGCCTCATAATTTAAAAAAAAATAGAATCTCCAAATGTAAAATATTACCTTTAAATGAAAAATACATTGAAATCAATCTGATCTGCTCCAGCAATACATTGTATGTTTGTTGTTAGAAAACAGAAGGGCTAAAGATGAGTTTCTCAGGGAAAATTGACCTCTAGGAAGGAATTCCTGGCTGGAAGGGTGGGCATGCCCCGGCACAGGTTGGGCAGAGAAGCTGTGGCTGCCCCTGGATCCCTGAAGTGTCCAAGGCCAGGTTGGACAGGGCTTGGAGCAGCCTGGGATAGTGGAAGGTGTCCCTGCCCATGGCAGGGGGTGGAACTGTAAGGTCTTTCGTGTCCCTTCCAACCCAAACCATTCCATGAGTCTATGATTATAACCAATTTTGTAAGTCTCCATGGAAAATAGTTTTTTGTTTTGAAATATTAATGGTATTTTAATACAAAGCCTGGAAATGCCATAGCTGGTGGTCACCAAGCCACCCTTGTGCCCATCACACCACAGGTCTGGGTACCCTGCACAGCCAGGATTAGACTCTGCACTGTGCCAGTCACTTTCAATACATTGTTTTACCTGGACAGTGATCAGATATTCCTGATGAGGGGTTGTCTAATCCAGGATTAGACATGCCTTTTAATCTCTGTTAGTGTGGAAGGCAGACAAAGAAGAGCTCTTCAGCACAGGTTATGTTTCTTGCATGGAGAGGCCTTTCAGCACTCAGCAGGGCTTGGGTACGAGTAAGTCTCAGCAACTTGTGGAGTTTCTTCTTATTCTTCTTCTTAAGCAGTCTTTGCAGTTGCTCTCTATTTTCTTAGCCAGGTTACCCAAACAATTAATGAGAAAATTAATTTTCAGAATATCAAAAAGACACAATCTCTCAGCCTTGTTTATTTACCCTAAGATCTACGGTGAGGGGCTCATACATTTCAGTTACATGCTCAGCACTGGGCTTTCAAACATGTGCTAAAACCCAAAACTCACTTAGTATTATTCACCCAGTTTGGTTTTTTCTGGTTAATTTTCTTTTTAATTGGATAAAAAGTTGAAATCTGTTAATTTTCATTATTATTTTAGATGTGACTGTTACTTAAAGGTAGAAGATAATTAAAGCTCTTTCAAAGGATAAAACTACTCTTCCTTAAATTTAAAGTTTTTATATTTTTACATTTGGCCAGATTAGTAGGCAAAGTGTTAGACCCTCTGCTACAGAGGGAGCTTGGGCATTAGGGATGTAATGCTGGATGCTTTTTGGTTTTATTTCTGATATGGTGGTAATAAGCAAATGCCTCTTTTAGGATCTTCTCTGTATAACTCTTCTTTTTTTTAATTTTTGTTTTTCTCTTTTCTTATTTCATTGGTGTATTCATTGGGTACTTGACTCTCTCACTGGGGTATTGTGCTCTCAGGGTCCAAAAGAGAATTACTGCAATTCTGTATTGCTTGAGGTAGTGAGGCAAATAACACCTACAAGTGAGTATTATTATTAAAGTCAATATTTTTAATTTAAGTCATCAACTGCATATCAAAAATAGCCATTCAGAGTTCTGTGAAATGCTGACACAGCCTGAAAATGCTGAAAGCCTGTCTCGCTTTTGTTCTGTGTGAAATATAACCCAGACAAGATTAGTACCTCTACCACAAAAACATAAGTCTTTCAAAAACATGTTAAAATTGAAGGGTTTGACTTTCCAAAATAGGAAACGTCAGAATTCAGGTAGTATCTGTGAGCTTCATTCAAGCTTTTTACACGTTTGCATTATGATAGTATTTCAACCTTTTGATTAAAAGCTAAATACTAAATTTTGCTTTTGTTGTGGTCTAGCAGAACTTGAGCTGACAAGGCAGCGCCAGTGGGATGGATTCTCTGCAGGAGCCTGCCCTGGGCAAGGATGGGTTTCACCAGTGATTACTGACAATAGAGCAGTGTTGAAATGCAGGAAGATGTTTTTTTCTTTCGAAGTTTGTGGGCAACTTGCTCGTTCCTCTGTGAGCTGTGGATGCTCCACCAGCAATTTGTCCCAGACTCTATGCCAAAACCATGACAGCCTCACTCCGAGGTCCTCACGCTCTTTGCACAAGCTCCTTCTTGCCGTTTTCCCTGTTATTTCTGGTCCCTCCCTCCAGCTCCTTTGCTTATGAACTCAGCATGTCTTCCTACTCTTGGCTTTTTTTTTCAAGGATCAGAGATCACAGTGCTCCGACAGGTCCTTATCTGTGAGAATGTAAAATCCTACCTGCAGTGCCTGCCAGAGGCTGTGAAATTCTCCCTTTCTGCTTGAGTATGGAGGTAGTTGTAGGGACAGCACAGAAAGTTAAACCTGAATTTTCTCTTTACTGATTTCCATACTTGTGTTGGTTAAAACAAAATGGAAAAAACCACCACCAAAAATTCATAACAACCCCAAAAAAACAACTTCCACCAACTTTCATCTGCCACCATCTCACTTGGTGCAAGTTTCTCGAGATCCCAGCAAGTCTCCCAGCTCAAAACAAGGGCTGGGCTTGGGAGAGGGGGGTCACAAAAAGGAACAACAAATTTGAATCTCACAGTAATCGAGCCATCAGCTGTCTTTGTTTTATGAACAGCAGCTGAGCTGGGAGGCATAATTAGGGTAATGGTTTCTGGCTCCAGCTGTGTCTCACTGCAGAACAAAGAGAGCTCAGCAGAGATTTTGTTGTATAATACACTTTTCCCCCTCTTCTCCTTGGGAGAATTAACAAAGATTACTTGGTGGGCTGGGGCTGTGATTCAGTTTCAACTGGACATCAGTATTTCTCCAAGGAGAGTGTGTCTGAAGCTGACAGGATTTGGGAGAGTCACCAGCAACATTGCAGTGAGTGAAAGTTGTGCTTTGCCTCCAGCCCAGGGGTACACCCAGGTGCTCAGGTGTAGACAGGCTCTACCAAGTGGCTCTTGTGGTACTTCCAGAGGACTCTAAGTAGGTGTTAAAATTTTTCCCTGAACTCTTTTGGCGTTGTTTTGAGTTCTGGATCCCCTGTGTGACTGTGGAGTTCCTCTGGATGAGGGATGGGGTTTGCAAAGTGGATGAAAGGAGCAATAGAAATGGAGGTTTTGTGATGTCCCACATGGAGCACTGCTGGTGGGATGTCTGCCTCTGGTGTGACCTACTGAGCTTGGAGAGGAATAAAAGTTGAAGCCTGACCTAACTGAGTTCTAGGACCAGCTGGGTCACAGAAAAGGGGGTGGGGAGGGAAACTGGGGGAAAATCACCTTGGCCTCACCATGGAGGTGATGGAGAATGAGAGCATTGAGAGGGAATGTGCAGGTCTCTGAGCCTGGGATCCGTGATGGGGAAGGTACATGGAGCCCTTTGGGTCATTAACGTGGAATGAAGTGGAACTTTGTGGACTTTTTTCTCCCCCATCCACTTGCTGTGGCTTTGAGTGCTACAAACCCCCAGGAAATCCTGTAGACTCTCATACTGAGATATTTAATAGTTGTCATAAAGCCTTTTGCCCAGGAGCCACTGAAACTATAATGATTTTACTTTAATGGTTGGCAAAGTAAATTCCTAGCTCAAATTGTAAAAAGACTGGAAGACATCAAAAATCCTGATGTGCAGAACTGACAGAAATACAGTGCACAGAACTTGAAAATGTAAATTTATTAATTCAGCTGTGTGTGTTAAATTGTAAAATCATCTGTCTGTTAAAAGTGACTGCAGGAGAATGCTGAGAATTGTGCTAACTTGACATTAACAAAGTCTCCCTGGCCGTGACACAAGCAATAACAAGTAAGAAGTACAGATACAGCGATGCTGAGAAAGAAGATGACAGCTTTGTGTGTAAATGGTTACAAATATCTCTTATTTTCTATTTATTTATGTGCTCTGATGTTTCATTCCAGGTGATCAGCTTTTTCAGCTCCCGATTGGAGCAAGCTGGAGCCGAGCTGTCAGTGGAGCGGGTTCTGGAAATCATCAAGCAGGGAGCTGTTGCTTTGCCCAAAGACAGGCTAAGAGTAAGTGCTCAAGACCTCATCAATTAAATTGTACTGTTCCAATCAATTACTCATATATATCCTTTATACCTGTAATGTCAAAGCATCACTTCTCCATCAGTAGTGACTTATAAGTGATTAGACTGTTGATTGCCATATGTGTATGTTTAATTTAAATTTCTGATTTCTTCTAAATGTTTGGGTGAGTTTTTGTGATTAGTTATTAAATTGAAGCATGTGGAGGAATTAAAAGGTAAGGTTTTCTTCATTGTATCTTGAAGAAGCAGCCTCACCTCCATCTGTTGGTTAGTTATGCTGTAACCAAATTTTTATTGTTGGGGTTTTTTAGTTAATTTATTCCTCTTTCTCTAGTGTTCTACACCTCCTTCAGGGTCTATCAAACACTATAAAGATAAATTTCCAGGGCCTTAGTTAAGAATTGCCAGACCCGTGAGTCTGGTCAACATGATGATGAGCTTTCTGTATAATCCTGAACAGTCCCCTCCGTTCTCCTCTGAGAATCTCTCAGATCTCTTGAGGGATTTACCAACTTGACAGGTTTTGTGAGGCTAAAATCCATTAATGGCTGTGTGATGTTTAAATACTGCAATAAGGATATCTGTGAAAGTATGTAGGTAAGTAAATGGGAGTTATGTGTGTTTTTTAAACACGATGAGTTTTGCTTCTCTGTTATGCCACGTATACTTTAAATACTGTCTGCTCTCTGCAGAACTATTTTTCTTCCTGTGCTGTGATAAGAGAGTGTCTTTTCAAGACCCATTTCTTTGTGGTAACTTTAGGAAAATATCATCTGATAAGGCTCTCTGAGTCCACACGGCTGTTGGCGACGGCTGGTAATTTATTTATACCCTGGCAATTTTAAAACACCCATTGGGAATTGTCTAGCTGGCTGCATATACTAATGTCTTTCCTTCAGTTCCCTGTGTCCCTGAGATGGCACGTATTTAGTCACTCAGACTGAATTACTTTGGGAGAGATTGGTCTGTAGTCCAAGAGCTGCGCTACAGGAATAGCCCAAGTAACACCAGAGGAGTTGTTCGATCCAAACCCAGCCCTTCAGGTTGTGTCCTTGCCATGCTATGATGCTGTGAATACAGAATAACACTGAAACCTTGGTTTTTTCTATGACAACTTACACTATTATGCAGATAATTAAAAGCCCTTATGTTGAGGCTGCAATGATTCCTTCTTATGTAGAGCTAGCATTAAATAAACTTGCTGCTAACAAAAAAGAAAATGAAGGGTTTATCAGTTACTTATGTGCAACATCAGCTCACATGTCAGGCCACAATTTAAAGAAATGCTGTTCCTGGAGAGTCAAGTTTAAATTTTCTGTATTAGTGATATACAGTATTCAAAATTATGTGTTTATATTGCCTCTTAAAGCAACAAATAAACAGTTTTTGACACGTGCCAGGCTCTGCAAGTCCTCACCAAGTAGTTGAGTACTTCCAGTTTTAAGGATGCTTAGTGTGGCTTGGAGAACTTCCTTTCCTGTGGAGGACTTGAGTTTGGGGACAGAGTTACCAAGTGAACACAGCCAACCTGGCACATAATTCTTCTACACTTACAGCTAATGGGTTTTGTGTTTGGGGGTTTTTTTAATACTTTTTCTGAGCAGCAGTTTGGCCAGAACAGGTTACTCCTCCATAAAGAAAAGTTGATGACATTGACCTTGAAATATATATATAGAGAGAGAGAGAGTCATACATTAATTTGCACATGCAAATAGCATCCTTCCTTTACACAGCACTGATAATGAACAGCATGTGGTTCCCTCCTGTAGAAATTACCTTGTGAGTGTTGGTGACCTCTGTCCTTGTACCTCTCTCACAGTAGTCTCACAGTTCCTCAGGCCTTTCCACTTCAGTCTCTGAGGTTTGCAGGGGAAGCTATTCTGAAGCTCGACAAACTCATATTAAGATCAGACTGAAGATATAGTTACACAATAACTCTGGCAACTCTGAGGAATTTTCAGCAGCTAAATAAAGGAGAAAGCTTTAATCCACATGTCTTTAATGACACTCTCTGGGCAAGTCTGGATAGGTGGGAGCAGCCCTACCCACACTCGCTTTGATGGCACCTTTCAGGGAGTTGCAGAGAGTGAGAAGGTCCCCCCTGAGCCTCCTTTTCTCCAGGCTGAGCCCCCCTCAGCATCCCTGCTGCTCCAGCCCCTTCCCAGCTCCATTCCCTCCCCTGGATATGCTCTAGCACATCAGTGTCTGGTCATGATGGACCCAGAACTGCTCCCAGCATTGGAGGTGCAAATAGGATAGGGATCAACCTATGCCCAGCTGGGACAGTGTCTGGAGGAATTACAAATTTGTTGCATCTGTGTTGACACAACCTACATGTAATTACAACGTGCAAAGCTGTGGAGTTCAATCCTGAGAATTTATAGATCAGCTTTGCAGTTAATTGCTAATTAATTTTCAAGCCATCCTTTCCTTTTGCCGCAGCATACTGAAGTGCTCTAAAGTACAAGAGACCCTGCAGAGATATTATTCCTACCTCCTAGAAATAACCATCTTCAGCTGAAGCACTCCGGGGGAGGCATTTGAAGCATGGATATGATTTGGAAAAATGAGGGCTGAGGCAGAGCTTTTACTCGCTGGCTTCCCTGCAGCTCAGACAATGACAGGCTTTTTCTTATGTAAAGTACCTAATGTATGCACGGATGTTTTCAAGTGAATGTTTTCAAGTTGCTTATCTTGGCCTTTGTCGAGGAAGTGAGCATTCAAGAGGCGTTGCATGTACTCAGGTCCTGAGTCTGTTGCTTAGCCCATAGTTCAAACATGAATCAACTTCAACTAAAAATAACAGCACTTAGAGCCACAATCCTGATCTGCATAATGGAGCTTATCAGTTTCTTAGCACACCCTGGTGCTCCTGCTCCCTTTCACTGTGGTAAGCAACATGGGATGCAAAGTGAGCACAGGACTAGGTCATGGATAAATACATATATATATATATATATATTTGTGTGTCTGTGTTAAGAAAAATATCTTGCGTTTTCTTAGCAAATAATTGTCGGGAAATGGGAGATCTAACTCAGATTCTCCTTCCAGTCCTGGAGCAGTCTGACTGGAGACAAACAATATAATTAACATTATTTTAAGTGTATGCTTTTAGCCGTGCACTGTGGAAGGCAGGGAAAGTCCAAGCTGAGTAATTAGCCTTTTAGAAGACTTCTGCACAAACAGAGAGATAAAGGGCAGGTGCTGAAATCAAGAGCTGGTTATTTCTCCCTCAGTCTGTAGGAGGAGATAAATGAAGTTAATACGCCCGGGATGGAGGCAGAAGCCACGGTGTGGAGATAGAGCTGTCTCCTTCGCAGACAAGCAGCCCACAATCCAGGCTCCCTGCTATATTGCAGAAGCTTATTAAAGGCAATTTAGAGATCATAGTGATAGGTGAAAATTGGCCTCATTCGTTTCTTTTTTTTTTTTTTTTGTTTAAATTCTCAGGCTGCCTTTCTTCCCTTTGGTGAACTATCTGTACTTTCAGGATTAGGAGCGTGAGAGAAGTGGGACCATGTCTGGAGCCGGCAAGTTATCTCAGGGTTGCAAGGGGAGTTAGCCAGCAGATACTCACTCTTTTGCAATAAGTGGGAAAACTTGTTTCAAATGCCAGCAAGTGACTGGAAGCTGACATTTGGGTTCATGGAATGATCATGCTTGGGAGGCCACGTTTAATGCTTTATAAAAGAAAAGTTCCCATTAGCTAAGCCACTTAAGGTAGAGATCTTATTTTCATGAATGTTTTCTTTGTTTGTTTTTTATTCCTATTCCTTTTCCCCCCATGTCAATGAGTATTTTGTCATCAGTGTGCACTCTGTCAGATGTTCTTCATGTGCTATGCAGACGTGCCATTATGCCATCAGCTTGCACCTTTTTGGTATGGTACAAAATTCAATATTTATTAAAGTGCATTTGAGTTCGATGGGCATTAAAATTTCACAGAATATGTAAAAGGAGCAGAGGTAAAAGCCTTCAGTCTCTTGACAGAACAAGTTTCCCTTCAGGTGTTAAAAGCACGTCTCATAGGTTTCCCCTTCTATTAATGATGTACTTGCAACTCCGTCAGCTCCCGTCTCTTTCATTGGAGAAAGCTCCTAATCATTGTGGCATCAGAGCACAGGGCAAGAGTAAATTGTCATCAAAGTTATAGCAAATAGTTCCTGGGAGCTGGGCCAGAGCAGCTTTGTGTCCCCAGCACATCACCCGGGGGGAGGAGCACCAGCACTGAAAGTTCAGCTGCAAAAAATGTTGTGAAAATAATGTGTTTGTTGATTGAGATGTCAGTGAATGCAACAGGGGATGTCAGCCATAGGGCACTTCCATGGATAACTGTTTAGGTTGGAAAAACCCTCTAAGATGACGGAGTCCAGTCATTCCCCCAGCTCTGCGAAGGCCACCATAACCCACGTCCCCCAGTGCCACATCCACACGGCTTTTAAACCCCTCCAGGGATGGGGACTCCACCACTGTCCTGGGCAGCTCTGCCGGGGATGGACAACCTTTTCCTTGAAGGAATTTTTCCCAATATCAAATTTAAGCTTCCCCATGTACAGCTTGAGGCTGTTCCCTCTCCTCCTGTCCCTGTTCCCTGGAGCAAAGTCCAACCTCCCCCAGCTCCCCACTCCTGTCAGGGAGTTGCAGAGTGAGAAGGTCCCCCCTGAACCTCCTTTTCTTCCGGCTGACCCCCCCCCCAGCTCCCTCAGCTGCT
>JAOXXN010000364.1:625550-639917 GCA_026770055.1 Myrmophylax atrothorax
CCCAGCTCCCTCAGCTGCTCCTCATCAGACTTGTGCTCCTGGAAAACTGGAAGGAGGAGTAGCCATAAAAAAAAGTGTTTGTGAGGGCCCCAATACTGAAGGAGCCTAAATAATTTCTTGTTTTGAGTACTGAGCAGTCTCTGGAATGGTTTTCCTGCTTCTGCAGATGCTCCTCCCAGAGAGGAGAACCAACATCATCTGTTCAACAGTCAGTTGTGCCATCACACTGTGAAGAGGGACAGGACATGGGCAGCACTTACACAGCACCCCAGATTGCAAAGCAAATGATGGTTGAAGTTTCATATATATGAAACCCTGTTGATCCCAAGAGACCATGCATTGCCCACCTGCTATTAGAATTGCTCCTGGTGATTGGTTTTTCTCCTGGAGTCCTGCTGTTCTTAGTCCTTAGTGGTTGTTATTTTGCCATGGCAAGTTGCTGGACTCGGAATCCAGACCAATGGTCTTTAATGATCTAAGTTAACCTTGGGACAAATCTGCAAATTGCTCTACAAACTATATACAGCTTTCTTGTATTTTTTTTACTGCTGTAACAGGTCCTTGCTGCTGTGGGTTTAGGTGGAATAGTGCAAAAATTAACTCTATGTGACACCATAAAGAGGTAGGGACAGAGGAGTTACAGAGAGCAGCAACTCAGTTGCAGAGCTCAAGGGCACAGCACTGAGCAAGAGAGACAAAAAACTTCCTTAAAAATAAATTCATACAGTTCTTCCTGATATTTATCTTCTTTTTTTTTTTTTCCTGGCAGAAAGGTCAAAGATCTTATTATAGTGGAAGCTGATTGTGTCTAATACATCCTTAGGTCTGACGCTAGGCAGGCGCCTATAACACAGACTTCCTCTTGCTGACCCTCAGCTGCTGTTAACCCTTAACCTGAAGAAGATCAGATTAGTGAGAGAAGTGTAAGAAACTTTTAAACAAAGTGCTTTTTGGGCCTTTCCAAAACACCAACCATATGCTAAGAATAATAATATTTATGGATTGTATGTTTCCTTCTGACAATTTATACCCTCAATTAAGATGTCAGACTTCCCTGCTTCCGTGAGCTGACCTGTAAGTGATGGACAATAACTCATGATCCTTTTGAAGGCATTTGTTTTAGAGGTCAGGTTCTCAGAGACCTCAAGCAGAGAATATACTCCCCGTCCCTTGAGAAATATTATTTTGGGTAATCAAAATTCCAGGAAAAAAAGAATGGATCTTGAAAGTTTTGATGAGCTTTGTGGTCAGAAAACAAGTTATCATCGTGAAACTGTGAGCAGTCAAAGACAAGTCTGCACTCAGCTGACTCTGGCTGATCTTGCAGTGGGATTATAAACCTGTCTGTCTGAGCCAGGGCAAACCCTCATGCAGGTGCTTTTCTGTTAATGCAAGCCTGGCTACTTAACTTGTTGAGAATGAGTTGAAACTAAACTGAATGACACCACTTTATAATAAGTATGTCCAAGCAAGAGTTTGTATCATTTAAATCTATTTAATTAAATGGTGCAAACTTGTGTGTAGGCAAGATCTAAAGTATATGAAAAATATTATGGAAAAACTGTGATTATTATAGTGCTTGGAGTTAGATACTTGCTGACATAATGCATTGTATGGGAAATCTTGACTATGCATTTTAAAAAGTTACAGAAAGAAAAATAACTGCATTATCCCAATGAAAGCTTCAGGGTTTTAATTCAGAAATAAATACCACCCTTGCTTTTGAACATTAATATGATAATCCACAGAAATGTGTCTTTGGTAGGAAGTATACTTGAGTAGCTAGTTAAAATGTGTAGCATGGCAACAAAAAAATTTACTTATATACCTGATAGCTTTCTTTTAACACTGAAAAAGCCAAGGGCCAAAGTAAATTCTCTTTAACATCTGTGAATTCAAAGCCATAGAATCACAGAATTGTTTAGGTTGGAAAAGCCCTTTAAAATAATCAGGCCCAGCTGTTCCCCAGCACTGCAAAGGCCACCACTAACCCATGTCCCCAGGTGCCACATCTACAAGGCTTTTGAACACTTATGTGTGCAAAAGTCTTTTAAATGTGGTGAATCCTGTTGTTCATTGGTTAAAAGTGGATTTCAGCAGTCTTTAGAGAGCCTTGTTTGTAGCTACCTGTAATGCAAATACAGCTGATGAGTTGGATTGAATACTAACAACACTTCATTTTCAGAAGCATCCTTCAGGTAAGATGGAAGAAATCAGTTAACTCAGAGGCTTTGTGGGGGGAGAAATAAATTATACTGCAGTCCTTTGAAAAGTAGTTTGCCTTGAAATTTACAATCCATGGGGCTTCGTATTGCTGGACTCAAGATATTTGAAATATTGGCATAGGGTGGTAGCATTGGGGAGTCTCTTATAAAGCTTATTTATTTATTTTTCAAAGTTTTCTTTAATACTTCTATGTGAAAAAAAAACCCAACCAGAACTCTTCATACAGTTACTATTCCCATGTTTGCATTGATTTTGACTGACATGCAGGTCAAGATTTGGGTTTCTTTGGTGTGGTGTAAGATGAGTCCTTTTGCACACAAGGTCTGAGTTACAGCTGAGTATTTTATCCGTGTGAGTGCTGCCAGGTCCAACAGCAGTGGTGTGCACTGTGGCATTCACAACCTCTCTCTGGCACTCCCAAAGAGAGTTCCCTCACGCTGTAACCCACACCGTATTTACATGTTACTCTCAAGGATGTTGGAAAAGGGAATGTGCTCTGCACCTTTCCCCAGTTGCCTTACAAATGTGAAAATTATACAGTATCTCAGATTTTAATTTTTTTTTCCAGCATTATGGGGAAAGGGACCAAAAAAAAAAATCCCCACCCCTCAAATGAATCCAGGAAACTAAATTTTTGAAATGTGGATGTTCCTGAGAATGCCAACAAATGAGGTTTGCTTTTACACAGCAGCTGTAAGTCAATTTGGGGATTAAAAGCAGCTTTTTAACTTGAATTTACTTCGGTGGTTATACATTCTACCATGGGGGCGGGGAAAAATAAACAGTAACTTTTGGCATTGTTGACTAGAACAAGAGGGAAAAAGCCAGCTATTTTATTTTGCTTGTCTGCCTGGCACACAGTTAAAAACATATTAATGCTTTTCTGACACCTCCCTATTGAAGGGTAATATAAACATCATTGCAGCATCAACATAGGAAAATATGCATTAGCAAACTCTTGAATCTCTGATCTTTAAACTGTTTCTCATGTAATATCAGTTTCTTACTGTAAAGCAGCCAAAAAACCCTTTGAACAGAAAATAGTAATCATGCCTTCAACTTAGAGCACTGTATGAAGCTTTTCTTCACAAATTAAGAGTAAATGGAGAGCTTCAGCCTTGTTTTCTTCCTAAGCATTCATTTCCATGGGGAAAATCCTTCTTTCACTGGAGAGTTTTGCTGTTGGCTCCAGCATTCCTAAGGTTGTCAAGCCACATCTCCATGCTTATGAAATGCTACCAGGCATGATGTGACCAGGACACCAGGCAGATCAGGTCCCAAGACTTTGTGTGTCCCATGGTGGGCAGTATCTGTCTCACAGTGACTGGTATTAATTAGGAGGAAAGAAGGACTACACTTCCCCCTGCCTTATTTCCCTCCCTTAGTTCCCTGGCTGCTGCTTTGCAGGCGTCTCACTGATTGCACAGTAGCTCAGAAAACTGAGCTGATGTGATGCTCAGCAGCCTGGTTGGGATCTCATGGCGTGAGATCCTTGTGTTTATTCCTGTGCTCTGTGTGTGAACAGAGCAGCAAAACTGAGTCTGAGCTCCTGAGCTTCGTCCACCTATTCTGACATGGAGACGGAGCCCTGTTAACTGAGGAAGCGTCGGTTTGGAGGAGCCAGGAGTGAGTCTTGGTTACCCACACCAAACCCACTCAGCTCCTGTGAGCTCTCTTGTTGAATAGTTTACATTGTACCATCCTCTTTGGTGAGTGATTTATCTTACAGGTTATAATTGGCACAGATGTCGAAATCCTTTCATTGTGTTTTGACTGCTTGTTGTAGGTTTAAATTAGATATTGGAAAGCAATTTCTGTCCTGCCCTGGCACAGGTTGGGCAGAGAAGCTGTGGCTGCCCCTGGATCCCTCCAAGTGTCCAAGGCAGGTTGGATGGGACCTGGGACAGTGGAAGGTGTCCCTGTCCATGGCAGGGGAGTTGGCACAAGGTGAACTTGAGGGTCCCTTCCCACCCAAACCATTCTGTCATTCTATGATATAAATGCTAATGTTGCAAAGCTGGATTTTTGCTTATGCCAACCAGTGCATGGCACTCCATACCCTGCAGTATTATCCTCCAGTTTAATGCCACATCCTGAAGAGAGAAGAAAGAAGACAGTTTAATGCCACATCCTGAAGAGAGAAGAAAGAAGACTACTTAATTTCCTGATGTAGTGTTTCATGTTCCTTTATGCAATGTTGTGTGTCAAGTCATCTCAGTATTTGACAGAAGCAGAGCAGTAGCCAAAAAAAGGATTGAGGGTCCTTTAAAGGCATGAGAATTGGGAATGTCAAAATGCTCCAAAGAAGAACAGATCCTTTTTGTATCTCTTTCAGGTATTCCCATTGCTTTTCTCATCTGAGGGCTAAAGGTGCATTAATTAATGTGAGTAGAGTCATGGAAGGAGCAGCAGGAACGTGGAGTTTGTTTGGTCTAAGTGTGGGTGTAATGTCTGAAGTCCTGCTTTGATGTTCCTCTAATGCCGGGTACCTTATTTGCAAACCTGGCTGGACAGAGAATATAGAGAACTGTCTTTTTTATATCATTATCTTTTTCACAGCCTCAAGCAGAAATCACCAAATATCTCAGCAGAGCAGTGAGTAGTGGTGGTGTGATAAGGGCACACTGAGTCAAGTGGGTAGCAGTTTTCTTGGGAGCAAGAAGGAATTTATCTTGGGCTTTCCAAAGAGCTAGAAAATGCAGCAAAACTGGATTCAGACACTTTGAGGACAAGCATAATATTTCTTTAGCATCCTCATCTTCCATTTTAGATGATTCAGTGATAGGATGTTCTGCATCCCAGGAAACTCCAAACCACAGTACTTTCTCCCTGTCCCTGAGACATCTGGTTGTGCTGGGGGAGCTAATCAATTGCAGACGTTGTTCCTGTTATAAGCCTGCAAGCCACTTGAAAAGTTACCCAGGATTTTGGTAATGAAGGGCCTGAAGTTATTACTTGAGTTGGCTTTTTTTTTTTCTCTCATTTTAACTTCCCTTCAGGGGTCATCAGACTGTCAGTGTTTTATTCTTTTTTACAAGCTCAAATTTTAGACTTTTGAAAGTTCAAATCTGTTTGTATCAAGCTACTTAAATTTCTTGTAAGAGTGTTGGGAGTTGTGAATTGATTTGTAATAATATAAAAGCAAACAAACATCCAGGTCAACTCTGTCTCAAAAGTTGTTATTTAAATAGCTCAGAAACTCAGGGCTGAGCTTGGATTGAGGCACATTTTTCATTTTGCAATTAGAGCTGATATTTGCCATTAACATTCAGTGAGGCTGTCAGTCATATTTATGAGGATAACTTGGCTAAAAATCCATTTATAGTTTAGCACTAAGAGCAGTTTGAAACTCCTGTGTAACATTCAGCTCTTGATGCAACACACCCTATAGCTCAAACTGCAAACCCCTCCTTCAAAGCCTCATTAATGCCAAAATCTATCCAATAATGAATGATTTATCATTCTGTATTTGGCTTTTTCCTGTTGGAAGGGTGGAGAGGAATCTTCTAAGCTCCAGAATACCAAGTCACTCCTAGCGCTTGGCTCCGAAACACACAAACAACGCGAACCGTCACAAGCCCCATCCCAAAGCCTGTTTCACACAGCCACGTGTTCTCAGCCCAGTTCCTAAAGCCTAAAGGTTTGTTTTTTGGGGGATCCCACATGCTGATGAAGGACCATCCCCTGGTGCCTCCGTGCAGCCCCAGTTGGAGCCTGGCAGCGCCGCGCTCCGCTGGTGCCGCTCGGCTGGGCAGCGATAAGCAAAGAGACAGTCTGGCTCCTTCCAGGAGCCTCTCGGTCATGTCTGAGCACTCGGCAGTTCCCAAAGCCTCTGGCTGACTTTCCCCTGTGGACCGTTCATTTATCAGGAAATGGAATTGGTTACAGGATTTCGCACTTTGCCAAACCTCACTGACGAAATCCGGCCCCGTTGCTGCTCTCAGAAGTAGGAAGGATGTATTAACTCTTTGTGCCTTGTTTTGAGTTTGCTGAGGAAAAAAAAAAGCAAAAAAAAAAAAGCCAGGTTCCTTCCCACTTCTAAAGGTTTCTGGAAATTGCTGACATGCTTTCACCCTATGTAAATATACTACTAATGCAGGATGATTTTGCCTGTTGCGTTTATTCTTTTGTATCACAGTTGCCACTGTCCTCATAAATACTACTTTAGGAGAATTGAATTATTTCAGGGCAGTTGAATTATGCTAATGTGAGATTTGCCTACTGAATTCAGTGTGTTCTTGCCTGAAATACGTCTTCTAAAGTAGAGGAGTGAAAATTAAGATATATTAAAACTATAAGCAATGCTTTGTTTACAGGGAGGCTTTAAAGCAGGTTGTATATAATTCATAGAAGCATAACCAGAATTGAATAGAAATAGGTCTTTAATTATGCAGATAGGATGACAAAAAAACCCCAAGTGCAGTTGTTTCTGAGTGTATTGCTGGTTTTGCACGTAGTGAGAAAGCCAGTTGCCTAATGGCAAGGTAGACACCACTCTTTTTAGATGCTGTTTGGATGTCGTCATCTTTCATTACAGACCAAGTTTTCAGCAAACAAAAAATGAATGCACGTTTAAAATCCAGAGGTGTATTTTTTTGAGAGTCACGAAACTTCAGACTGCTCTGGAGTTTGTAGGGCAGAGCTGGTTGGCAATCATAGAAAAATTTGGGTTGGGAAAGCCCTCTGAGATCACTGAGTCCAACTGTTACCCCAAGCCCATTGTTAACCCATGTCCCCAAGTGCCACATCCACATGTCTTTTAAATCCCCCCAGGGATGGGGACTCCACCACTGCTCTGGGCAGCTGTGCCAGTGTCTGACCACCCTTTTAGTGAAGAAATTTATTCTAATATCTAACCTAAACATGAGCAAATTCTTAGTGGGGCAGATTGCAGTGAGAAATAAAGGGCCACTTTATTTTTATTAATTTATATGGATAGGAGGCTCTCCTAGGGATTTTTCATTTCTCCAGTGGTTGACATCTGTCTCTTAAGACTCTAATTTTCTCCCTGAGCAGCTGAGCTCACTGCTGTCATTCTCCTCTTCCAGTACTGTGTCTGTGTGTTGAAGAGGGGACAGATAAATGACCATTTGCAAGTTGTCCTCTGGTGGGTGCAGGTGGCTGTTCTGTACCACTCGGATAATTTCAGTTTGTGCAACGATGTGTTGCAGCAGGAGCATTTCTGTTGTAACACATCAGTATGTTTAATGCAATCAGTAGTTGTAACCTCCCATGTATGAAATTAATAAGCCCAGAGGTAAAGCACAGTGCACATATGGTAATTATTATGTCTGGAAGTGGTTGCTGCATTAATTGATAGCGGTAACAAGTAATACAGCCTCAGTTAATTTCATTGCTTCTTATATGAAGAGGCTGTAAACAGAATTTTTGCAGTCTAATGTCAGAGGTTTTTTGTCTTTTTAAATATGAGCAAATCCCTGTACTTGTATTTAGAGCTATCTTAGCTCTTTTAGCTTTGAGGCAATTTGGGATCCTTTGTCTGTCAATAAAACGTGGCTGAAAACAGCTTGTCCACAACCTGTGAAAGTGCTTTGTAGGTCTCATCTGTCTGTCATCTGGGGAAGCTCCAAACAGTTCAGAATCATGGTCTGGGTTTAGAACCAAACCAGTGGTTTGGGTTGGAAGGGACCTTAAAGCTTATCCCACTCCGCGCCCTGCCATGGGCAGGGACACCTGCCAGTATCCCACGTTGCTCTAAGCCCTGTCCAACCTGGCCTTGGACACTTCCAGGGATGGGGCAGCCACAGCTTCTCTGCCCAACCTCTGCCAGGGTCTCATCTTTCTTCAATGCTTTCTGAAATCTGAGTTTTCATTAATACAACACAGGATAAAGGACTGGCTGGACATAGACTGTTTCAGAGCATTAGGTAGTAAAACTGAGTTGTATAAATGCAAGTGTAATGTAGGAAAACCTTAGATGTAGGGTTCTCAGAAGCACTGGTGAGGGTTTCATTGGCTTCAGGGTTATGGTGACAACTGTAGTTTTTAAATCCAATATGTTGTGTATTTTTATTACCTCCTTTATGTCCTACTTGTATTTTTTCATAGTTCTCTAGCAAAGATGCATCATGTTCTTACAGAGGGCTCTGTTTATCTCTCTGAAATCCAGGGAAACACATTTCATCCCAGGGTGAAGGAGTGCATCAGAGCTGGGTATTGCACAAGGAGCCAAGGTAGCTTGAGAGGGTGGTGCTTGAGCGAGTGACTTGAGTAACAGTGATTCTGCAGCTCAGGAATGAGGTGCATTGGCCAAGATGAGGATGAAGGGTGGGCTAGAACTGGACACTCCTATTCCCAAGCTGCTGTCTACATGGAGACTAATATTTACATGGAGGCTTAATGTCTGTCTGCTCCACCCCTGAAAAGTATTCCAGTTACCTTCTGGAAGCTGCATTCTGGATTCAGTCACTTCATTCCCAAGTCATTGCTTTCTTTACAAAGCTCAGCAATCACACTGGAATGAAGTCACCTTTTTCTGGAGTTGCCATAGCTGCTTCTGACGAGCTATTCCATAATACTGTTATGCAGGTCCATCTTCTGCAGAGGTCTGGACAGTGTTTTGGCTATCCCAAACTAGTTTTGGGAATAAACTGAAATGCTCAGTTGACAAGGTCTTACCTACCCAGCCAGGAGACACGCACTAGGTGAAAGTAAAAGTTGAATTGTATAAATGCAAATATAATAATAATGTCTTAATACAGTAATACATAGTGTGATTCTGAGGCTTAATTCTTCAATAAAAATGGAAAAGGGAAAATAAAACCATTTTAGGAGCAGGGTGATCAGCAGTGCAGGAGTTCTCTCTTTATCTCCTGTGGTTGTCCCCACTTTGCCATCACCTCGATCAGCCCCTTGGCTGCTCTGCAGAGCTGTGACTGCAGTCACAGCCCATACCCAGCTGGGCTGATTAATGCCTCAGCCTTGCCTGTAGCAGCCTGTGGGTTGTAATTAACTACTTCCCCAATGAGAATTCATGCAGTTACATGCAGGGGCTTTAGAAGATGGAATAATGTCCTATAAAAAGTTATTTAAGGGGGTTTTGTTTCTTTTTTTACTCAAGAAGAAGGGTGAAGGTTTTAAACTAAAAAAAGGTAGATTCAGACTAGGTATAAGGAGGGAACCTTTTATGATGAGGGTGGTGAAAGACTGGCACAGATTGACCAGGGAGGTGTTCGATGCTCCATCCCTGCAAGTGTCCCAGGCCAGCATGGAAGGGGCTTGGGGCAACCTGCGATAGTGGAAGGTGTCCCTGTTCATGGCAAGGGGTGGAACTGGATCATCTTTAAAGATCCTTTCCAACCCAAACCATTCTGTAGGTCTATGATTCTATGACATAAATATGTAATTCTTTATGCTACCTGTAGGGAGCAGAAAAATATTTCTCTAAGGGACCAGAAGGAAGTCCACTGCAAAAATCTCCTTCCTTGAATCAGAAGAGTCTGGTTGTGTTCAGCTGGTGACACAGACAGCATGAGGGGGATCCCTCAGCATCTTCATCTCGTGTCCAGGAAAAGGTGCCCCAGCTGGTTCTTACCCAGGAGACTGTTGGGCAATGGTAGCAGCAACCATTGCTGTTAGGAGTAATGTTTTGGAGGACAAAAATGTGGCAACTGGTGGCATCTTCTTCCTGTCACCCACAGTGAGGAATGTTTTCCATCCTGCTGCTCTCCATGTGGCAGAATGTCCTTGCACAGGGCATTGCTGGAGGTGATAACAGAGAGAGCTGGCGGTGTGTGATGTTGGGTACTTTGCAGGCTTTGTGGAGGGGAAGGCTCAGGAGGTGGCATACAAACTCCAGCCACTGAAGGGGGCGTGGATTGGCAGAAGAAATCAATCAAATATTTCTTTATGCTTTGACTGGAGCCTGGTTTTGGCCTTTCATTCCACTGTGAATTACCCAACAAGACTGGAAGTGAGTGTAGCAACAGGACCTGATTTTCCATGTGAGTTCTTGAGACACTGCATTGTCTGTGAATCTGCTTTGACCTAGGTGTGCAATTCAAAAATAACGAAACAGTCCCCACATTTAGTTTTTCAGTGGCACTTAGAAAATGGGGTCATTTAAACTCGAAGAAGGATGTGTAAATTAGATATTAGGGAGAAATTCCTGGCTGTGAGGGTGGGGAGGCCCTGCCACACGTTGGGCAGAGAAGCTGTGGGTGCCCCTGGATCCCTGGCAGTGTCCCAGGCCAGGCTGGATGGGGCTTGGAGCAACCTGGGATAGTGGAAGGTGTCCCTGCCCATGGCAGAGGGTGAGATGAGATGAATTTTAAGGTCCCTTCCAACCCAAACCATTCTGTAATTCTATGATTCTCTTACCTTATAGGAAGGAAGGACACAAGTAGGGGTTTTGAGCTGAATTTAAACTTTACACAGATTCTAACATGAAACTGTCTTTGTGTGTCTGTTGTTTTACACCACACACATTAAATGGGTTGATTTCATGGGTTTAAAGAAGCAAATACAAGACAGAGGTATCAAATACAGTGCAGAAAGCAAGCACTGGAGAAATGAGAGGATGGGAAAGCACTGTGAGACTTTCCAAGTCGCTCCCCGTGGTAACAGAGCTCTGACCTCTGTAAACAACACTGTGCATGTATATGTTTCTCAAAGCTACTTCCATTCTGCTGGCCTGCCACATCATTTGAACTCTGTTAACCCTCAAGGATGACCCCTTTTTGTTTTTTTGAACGAGAGCACAGAGGAGCTTCCCTGCCCAGAGCTGCAGAGTTTTGGCTTTGCAGCAGCCTGGAAGGAGCCCAGTGCTCATGATCAGCCCATCACTCCCTGTCCAGCACATCTCACAGGAGGGCTCCCAGCCAGGGCCCAGCCCCTCTTCATTTCAGAGCTATACAATTGCTCAGGCTAAATAACATTCCCCAAGTTTCCCTCCCTAGAAAGCCTCCCTATACTTCCATTGTGTTTTTTGCTGTGACCAGATCTGCCCCACATGTGTTGTGCAGCCTTCCCTCCCTCTGTTGCACATGTTGTGAGTCCAGGGAAAAGCCCAGTGCCAAGTGCACTGCATGTGCATGACGTGTTGTTTCCAAATATCTTGCAACTTTGGTCAAAGCAAAGTAAAATTACACTGAAATGCTCTGACCTTTTTTTTTTCCCTCCCCTCAGTTGAAAGCCATTTCCAACCCATGTGTTTGTTTTCCACTGCAAACATACAGTAGAGGCAGAGTGGCTGAAAAGTAACAAAAAAGTTGCATTTAAAATTAATTTATTAGTTTCTTTGATTAATAAAATCTCACATTTTTTTCTGATTCCATTAAAAAAAAAAGCATTAGCTGCTTTTTAAGTAAAATACAAAATAATGTGGCAGAAGCCAACAACTTTATCCCAGAAGGTGCAAGATGTGATGAGTTATGACAACTGAATACAAGATAAAGTCATGTAACCAACTTCCAATTATACTGATCCAATTGCTCTTCCACTTTGAAGGTTTAGCTGTCTTTTCTGAATTAGTCTTTTGAATCAAGTTTCCATAAGATGGCAGATTGAGAAAAACAGTCCTCAGAAAATTTCTGCCCTGGATGACAGATGAACTAGATAATGGAGTATAATCTCTTCCATTTTCATGATTCTGACACGTTTTCACTTCTGTGTACATGTTTAAATCAAGGAATCAAAATAATTTTGAGTACAGAATATAAATCCCAGACAAAATTGCAGCTTTCATTGCAGTGTTGGGGTAAATGTAAACAGCAGGAATGTTACAGATATCTTCCAATTAAATGCATAAATCAGAGAAATATCTTGAATGTTTACAGCAACTGCACCAAGAAGTGAGAATGAGGAAGAGATGTACTTTGTCAGCTGCCTCCACTGCATTCCCATACTGAGTTTAATTTTGTCACAACCTTTGGTGCAAGTTGCAAAGCTTCTCTGCAGTTGATTTATAGGCTGTTTGTTCCTGCTGAGGATGATTAGTGATGGAGATGGCTTTTTCCTGGCCAAGCAGGGGATTTCTCACGTCTGTCAGCATCACTGCTGAGGACTCTGCTGTTGGGATTTAGAGGGCAGCGGGTTTAGGTCACTCTGCCTTTCTTGTTGCTCTGGTTATGCTTTAGTATCAGATGATGGCATTGAATCTTAAATCCATGTGTGTTTAGGCTGGGTTTATGGTTCCTGAGGTCATGATGCTCAACCTACAGTTTGCAAACAGAGACTGACTTACCTTGACCATGTTCTCATGTTGACCCTGTTTACTCTCTACCCTAAACAAACCCTACTATGCTCCCTTCTACACAGCTTTTCTCCTTGCCTTTGGAAAAGCCCTCCAAGACCATAAAGTTCAACTTTCTCCCAGCACTGCCAAGGCCACCACTAACCCATGTCCCCAGGTGCCACATCCACATGGCTTTTAAATCCCTCCAGGAATGGGGACTCCACCCCTGCCCTGGGCAGCTGTGCCAGGGATGGACAACCCTTTCCATGAAGAAGTTTTCCCTAATACCAACCTAAATTCTCTGTGTCACAACTTGAAGCCATTTCCACCTCTCATTTCCATCTCTCTCTTGTTCCCTGGGAGCAGAGATGCATCACAGAGCAGGTGCGAATTGTTTTCGGTCACCACAGGAGATAAGGAGGGACAGGGAGTCCTGCATTTACTCCTTGCATGCCAGGTTGGTAATTTATACTAGTTCCCTGTCACTAAAGATCCCGGAGTCACAGAATGGTTTGAAGACGTTAAAGATCAGCTCATTTTATGCCCTGCCGTGGGCTGGGACACCTTCCACCAGCCCAGGTTGCTCCAAGCCCTGTCAAACCTGGCTTTGGACACTCCCAGGGATGGGGCAGCCACAGCTTCTCTGGGCACCCTGTGCCAGGGCCTCCCCACCCTCACAGCCAGGAATTCCTTCCCAATATCCCATCTAACCCTGCCCTCTGGCAGTGGGAAGGCATTCCTCCTGTGGCTTGTGGACTGAGTTCAGCTTGAGGACAGACAGTGTAGCAGCAGGGTGAGAATTTCCCACCTTGCAGCAGCATCCAGAAGCTCCAGGAGGAAGATTTCCCCTCCTTCACTGCAGCATTTGAGCTGTCCACAGTGAGGATTGTTTTTTACAGGTAGGAAGCCTGAGACTTGTATCAGACAGCTCACTGAAGGAAGGTCTCCTCAGTGGTATGAGCAACTGGCTGCTCCAAATCAGAGCGGGAAATTGTGTCTATGGCGTAGAGTGGGAGGAGAGCACAGGTGTTGTCCTTAATGTGAAACCCATGAGATTCAAGTGGTGCCTGTAGCTCTGCGCTCAGAGTCAGGCAGCAAAACTTTATTCGAATTCCTCATGCTTATCTGTCACATGAGGTTCTGCCAAGCTCCATCCTCCTGAGCTAAGACCAGCAAAGCCTGATTGTTGTCACTGGGATAAACAATCCTGGCTTGAATGCACAGGGAGGAAGGGGGCAGATCTGTTTGATAAAAAAGAGGCATATTAGCATTTATGAATAAATGGCTTCTAAAATTTCCCATCCTGAGCTGGGGAGTTCTCTGGAAATGTTTGATTTATGTCCTAAGGACAGTCTTTACCAGAATAAGTCTTAATGCAGTTAAGGTCAGTGAAGGCAAACAAATCTGTAAATGCTGCTTCTAATGAAACAGAAAACACAAGTAGTTTTCATTCATTATTGCAAGAGCAGCTTGCTTGGGGCCCTTTTCCAGATTGAGATGATCGTGTGTATTAGAAGACAAAGCAGTTTCACTATAGGAGAGTGCTACTTCTTAAACTAGTGGCATCAGGAAGACACCAGATCCCTTTTGGATGCAATCAGCTCCTGACTGACTGCCTGTACTGAGACAGTCAAGGTAATGCAGTTGCCCAGCTCAAGGACTCATGAAAATGTTCTCCACTTTGAAGGAATCCTTGTCCTATTCAGTAGTAGCTCTCCCTTTCTATCTTTTACACACTGCTTGTCTCTATCATTGTTAAAGGCATGTTTCCAATACCTGATTTGAACTTGCTGTCACAACCTTCATGAATATAATAGAATGTAGAATATCATCATCATCATGGCTAAGCTTCGCGAACGAAGATTTGGAAAGGGCACTACCCACGCTTGCTGCAAGCGTGCTGGTGGCTAAAAAGGCCGATACGAGACAGGCAGGTCCGGTCACAA
>JAOXXN010000364.1:651866-665536 GCA_026770055.1 Myrmophylax atrothorax
TGGTGGGCACTGAGCAGGCTCCCCAGGGCAGTGGGCACGGCCCCAAGGCTGCCAGAGCTCCAGGAGTGTTTGGACAATGGGACAGGGTGGGATTGTTGGTGTGTCTGTGCAGGACCAAGGGTCAGACTTGATGGTCCTTGTGGTTCACTTCCAGCTCAGGATATTCCATGATTCTGTGCTGAAGGGTAACAATACTACAAAATCAAATTGTTATTATCTGGTGACAATTAGTCTGAAAATTAAAATAATTTATTTAATGTGAGACTGAAGTTGTAAAGAAGCATTGGAAGTAGGTTTGTAAGATAAGGAGTTTAAAGTGTGCCCCGACAGAATCACTCATGTTGTGCTGTAAGTTCCCTCCATGGACACAATAGGAATGATCCCTGAGTTAATAGTTTATATTCCTTTCTTTGGCATTTGCAAGAGGTGGTGAAAAGAGCCCAGCACCAATTTTGTGCTAATCACAAATAAACTCAAACTTTATCCTTCAACAGAAGGATTGATTTAGCTTTTATCTAAATGTTTTCATTACAGGCTTCGTGACTTTCTGGAGGAAGAGGAAAACAACTACCTTGCTGAGATTGATGCACTTGGAGAGACAGAGGCACAGGACAAAGAAGCAAAGATGAAGGAACGAATAAAATTACTGAGGGAGAAGAGGGAAAGAGAAAGACAACAACTGGTGGCTGAAAAACGAGAGCAGCAATTCAGGTATTGCCATAAGAATATCTTATAAAAGAGAATTTGCTCAAAGTAATGTAAAGGGACAATCTGACATGAAAGTGGCAATAATAAACTGAGGAAGGAAAGATGAATGTGATTGAAACAATAAAACAGGAAAATATTAAAGTTAATTCTTGTAAGTGTAGTGTGTCCTCCTTGTCCTGTGTGAGCATCCCTGTACTTTCACCTGCCAAGTCAGCTGTTTTTGTAATTCCTATTCCACCTTTATACTGTTGGAGTGAACAGGATGCATGAGGAGGGTCAATTTGGCCTAAATTATGCTTACTAAGCTAATATGTCAAAGATCCTTGAAAAGATAGTCCAAAAAACAAGTGGTTTTGTTTAGTGCAGCATTTCAAGAACAACAACTGCAGTTCAGGTTTTAGTGCAGCCTGAAATTCTGTGCCAAGTCTTCCTGACTCAAGGCAGTAAGAGTTGCAGGTGCTTATTAGGCCCTGAGGCCTTGCATGAAATCTGGCCTGTTCCATTCTTGGAAATCTCGTTTTCTGAGGAAGGGATGAAAGAAATAATAATGTTATTTAATTGTAATCATTTGAAGTGTCTCTTCCCAGTCTCACACGGTGCTGTGAAATCCACACCACCTGCTCCTCAGTGTGGAGAGGCTGGGAATAAAAGTCGACGCTGGCTTTCACTTCTGCATATACTCTAATTAACTAATTTTGCAGGTAAATGCCTGTTTAAATGTGGGGTTTATTTGCTGAGACAGGTGTTAGGCAGTGTGTGCACTTCTAAGTTCACATGGTGGCTTGAAAACATGTCCCTTGCCATTTACAACTCCTGGTTTGTTCTCTGCCTATCAAAGTGGTTGAAACTCACTTTTAAAATAGTCTAGAGGGGCTGCTGCTGGAGTGCCTTTTAGTTTGTACTTGTAGCTTGTCCTACACACCAAGGAGATGTGGACATCTAAAGGTAGGTGGGTAAGTGTTGGTATCTTTGTACTCACTGAGAATCTGAATTCCTATTCTACTTAGATCTTCACTGAGATCAGGACAGTTACAGGAACATATTGTGACCCTCGGGGGGTTTATCCTGCCCTGTCGGTTGAATTATTTCTAAGCAATATTCACACCCCACAGCATCCCATTAAAAAGTGTTGCAGGAGCTTTACTGGTGGCATTTTGGCTGCATTTTTTCAAAGGATTTGGAGGCAGTGAGGTCATCCCTCTTCACTGTTGTGAGTGGTAAACTTGGGGTATCTTTGAAGATGAATTTCCACCCTACAGGGCACAAAGTCCTTCTCTTTGACTGTCCTGGTGTAACATGAATACATTCCACAGTCAGTTCCTCTAGCTCTGTCCCTTTCTACTTCTAAATTAAGATTGCTATGAAAGAACAGAACTATAATGAACACCAGTGGCAACAGTTTGCCTTGTCTGTGACAGATATCTCTCTTCATGTGTATATGCTTAGTTATATTTTAAAGTCTTTTGTTTGTGCTTCTCCAATGAGAAAGGAGGTCTCTGCTGTGGTGACTGATTCTGATGAGATTAGTAATTTCTAATACCTTAATCTACATGTATTTTTCCTTAAGTAGCCCCAAATCTGTTCTTCCCTGGCTGTTACTCTTCCTCCTACACCATTGTGGTCCTGGCAGAGATCTGGGAGCAGGTCAGGAGACCAGCATTTACTGAAAATCCCAAACCAGGAATCTGTAATTGTGTCACAGCCTGTTTTCTGGGGCAGTGGCCTACAAACCTCTTTAATTGAACACCCCTAGCTGTGAAAAATTTTAGCAGTTTTCTCCAATGTATTTATTTACTTATATATTTGTACTACTGTGCTGGTATACTGTGTGCATTATAGAACATATGCAAAAATAGAAATTAAAATAGGGTGGGGTAAAGATGAAATAAACACTATGTTTTGCATTTTAATGTTATTTATTAATGGCACAAAACCTATTCTCTTCCTGCATGCCCCACTTTGGAGATCACTGCTCTAGGGCACACCCAGAGGAACCCTGGGAAGTCAATCCAGTAGCAGGTGGATATACACATGATTTTCTGTTCCTCTTTGCCTGTGAATTTACAACTACTTTGAATGTCTTTCTGAAACTTGATGCCAACTTAATATTTCCTTTAACTCTAAGCAAGGCATTTCTCTCAAACCAGAGGTACAGGAGCACCTTCACTCTCATACATTATTCTAGAGCCTTAAAAAGGCAGGAATTTCAACAGCCCTGTGGGCTGTTTTGGAGCTGTGCCTTGAGGGTACAGGTTTAACACCTACAGGTTTAACACCTTCTCAGTAGTGACGTTAGCCAGGAGAAGTCCTTTGTCATGAGGTGACAGAGGGGACAGTCCTTGGCCCACCAGAGTCCTGCTGTAATTCATTTTCATGAAGGGCTACACCTTGTATGAGAAGATATCCTGCCAGTGCTACCCTGAGGGCATGTTCATAACTGGTAACTTTAAAGAAAATTTCAGCATCTTAAAATTTGCATAAAACACACATCACATCCTCCTTCTTGTGGTAACATCAGAAGCATCCATATGGGAATGTTGTTATCCCAGCAACTTCATACTGCAAACATAAAATGAATAAATAACTAGTGGGAGGTGTTCTGTCTTTGGGAAGTAGCCACATACAGACACAGTTTTAATGTTAAGAAGCTTAGGGTAGCAAAGTGAGGAAGAAAACCAGCCATCTGGGGGAGCAGATGTTTACAGATTGCTGTAAAAGCTGCTTTGAAGGAATTATTTTGATGAAATCAAGCAATTACAGGGTTATTTTATATTAAAATTCTAGCAATGCTCAATGTAAATAATTAACTTCTCCTTCCCTGTGAGAATTCAATTAATATCAGATTATTTTATAATCACAGAAAAGAATAACTAATTCTTTCACCCTTCACCACTGAGAGAACTTTTGAACCCGTTGTGTTAAGGTAATAACAGTTATTGCTAATGGTGTAAGATTTCATATCTTAATAATGGCATGTTTTCCTCACAACATTTGAGAATTATGTTTTTCATGAATACAAATTAGTGCTGTAGACTTCAATGACCACTCACTTCTGCCCAGGAGATGGAAGATAGATTCCAGTGGTAAAACATACAAAACCCAGCAGTGCTGTAGTATGTTTGTGGAGCTGTCCAACCTGGCCTTGGGCACTTCCAGGGATCCAGGGGCAGTGACAGCTTTGCCCAATCTGTGCCAGGGCCTGCTCACCCTTACAAACAGCAATTCCTTCTCAATATCCCATCTAACCCTCTGGCACTGGGAAGCCATTCCCTGTGTCCTGCCCCTCCATCCCTTGTCCCCAGTCCCTCTCCAGCTCTCCTGGAGCCCCATTAGGCCCTGGCAGGAGCTCTCAGGTGTCCCTGGAGCCTTCTCTTCTCCAGGTGAGCCCCCCAGCTCTCCCAGCCTGGCTCCAGAGCAGAGAGGCTCCTACTTTCAACACCAACACACAGGGCTGTGAAGGAAAAAAAAGGGGTGATTAATCCCATGCCAAGGCTTTTCCTCTGTTATTAAGACTACCATTTAAGATGCCTTAGTATGGGCCCTCTTTTCAAGCAGTGCTAAAGATCAGGTTCATTGGAGTGTCACCAGCTGGGGAGCAAATGTCTTTCCAGGAGTAAGTTGGACACAATAGCAGCAAAGCAGAAGAAAATGTTTTTGAGCACTGCTGGTTTGCTGTGCCACTAAAGGAATTTTGTTAACCATGATAAAGGCTCACCAGTGCTGGCTGGGGCATTGCTGAGCGTGCCCTGAGACTCCTCTGGCCTGGTTGCTTTATGGCTGTCCTGAAACACTCACCCTGTGTCACCTCCTGTCTGTCTGCAGCACATGTGGAAGGCTCCTGATCACTCACTTGGAAGCAGTACAGGCAGGAGACAAATGGCACAGATCTGAACTGAAGCACTTCTTGAACCCATTGAAAATCCTACAGCTTTTTAGCATCGATCAAGCTTCTTAGATGGTTTTTAACTCTTGCTGTTAAAAGGAGTTTTAAAGTCAGTCTGATAAGGAGGAAACTTTTTCAGCTGGCCTGAATTTGATGATTTCCTTTGTTAACACTCTGTTTGCAGTGAACATCCTGGTAGTGAAACAATATGGGTAGTTTTTTATCTCAACAGTGGGTGACTGCCATGGTTAATCTTGCAAGTTAGATCACAGAGTCACTGAGGTTGGAGAAGCCCTCTAAGATGAAGTTCAAGCATTAAGCAAGCACCACTGTGTTCACTACTAAACCATATTCCCAAGTGCCACATCCCAGAGATGCTGGTCCAGTTCTCTCCACGCTGGGTTTTCTCATTCCTCTAGGATTTCTTATTTTTAATGAACAAGAAACCATGGCCAGTACACAGCCATGGGTCACTGCAGTCATCCAGAGAAGGTGGGTTTGAATTGCTGACCTGGAATTCAGATTCTCCATGTCTCATCAGCAATGCTGTGAGCTGTCCTGGGCCCACTGTTCAGGGGGACCATGAAAAATCCATCACTCCTGCCATTACCTGCATTCTTTTTATACATTTGAACTTGTGTGTGTGTAATGGCAGCATGTATTATCTCTCTCCTTAAAAATCTCATTTTCCTTGTCTGTATTTCCAAGATACACCTGCAGGCTATTCAAGGGAGAGAGTCCAGGCTGACTGCAGTGAGTTATAGTCTCTGATGTGAAATTGATTATTAAAGTGCTATGTAATGACCACAATCATTGGCAACATTGATCAGTCTGAAGAAAGGCTTAATAATAAAATCAATGCATGACTTATTGCCTGAAAATATGAATGCTATCTGGTTTATTTTATGCTGCCCTTCCAGATGAGAGAGAACAGGATAGTAAGACCTGAGCATCTCAGATGGAGCTATTGGAACTTCTAATATAATTTTACCTACTGTTTTAGGGCTGGAGATGTTTGTTAAGCTGCATGAGAGCCCAGAATGGCCACAGCCTGCTGCCACAAGTGTTTGCAGAACAGTGGCTATGTCTGTGACCCTGAAGGTGAAAAAAAGTTATCTGTGTTTAATCCAACTGAAATTAACATTTTAATCACTTTTTTCGCTCCATGCCTCCCAGAAAGACTACTCCAGGCTGCAGTCCTGGCGTGCAGCCACCCCTGGGGTAAAGAGTGACAGCTGTGTAAGGCTTTTCTCTGCCTGGAAACATTGCCATGGTGTAATCATGAGGTTTAACCATTCATTCTGCTGATGCAGTGCTGAACAGAACGTGCTCCTGTCAACACTGACCACAAGTCAGGAAGTTTTGGAGGGAAGTGGGAAAGATTACATTGAGGATAAGCAGAGCAGAATATCAGGGGTTTTAAAAAAATAAATAATTGTGAAAATGTACATGAAGGCTTGATTGGGGTGAGGTTTGACCTTCCAAAAGAGTTGTGCTGTCCTGAGAGAGGAGGAATGGGGTGGCAAAAGGGGAAGGCAGGGACAGTTTGAGAACTTGGAGCTGAGCTGGGAAGGGACAGAGCAATGTTAGTGAAAAGGAGAATCTCTCAAGACTGATGAGAAAAAAGAAAGCTTGGGCAAATTCAAAACGTAAAGTTAAATTAAGGAGAGAAGATAAGGGTGCAGTGGAAGGGAGCTGGGGTGGGAGTAGGCTAGGAGACAGGAAATGAGAGATGGAGTGACTATGGGTGCAAGGTGCCTAAAAGTGAGAAAACAAAGTGATGCAGAACATTGAACAGGCTCCTCAAAACAGACTTGGGAAAGAGAGGTGATAGAAAGTGGTATGGGTGCACAAAAAGGCTGGTGGAGAACCTCTCTACCACAAACTGCGTGTCTGACACAGGAAATTAAACTTACTGATGTACCTTTGAGGTTCTGAGCTTTGAACTCAGCATGAGTTAGATGCAAAAGTGCCTTTAACAACCTGATCTTTCATCTGCCTTAGTTCCTTGAACAGAGGTAGTAGTGTCCTCATTCCCTCCGTGATTGCTCTGAGGCTGAGGTCCCCATTCCTTCCAAAGTCTTGAAGTACAATAATGACAGTCAAAAAGGTTCTCCCCAGGCTCCTCTTTGTCATCCAGCTAAGCAGACCTGTGGTGAAGGGCCTGACCCCAGCATGAGCCAAAGCAGGGCAGTTCCAGGACCTGGGAGGACACTGGAAGGTGGCACTGTCATCCTCATGGGTGGAGGAGATGGCAAATTGTCACCTGGGGCTGTGATTGAGCCAAGCACTGACATCCTCTCATGGGTGGAGGAGATGGCACATTGTCACCTGGGGCTGTGATTGAGCCAAGCTGTCCATGGAGACATGTAGGAGGTGGCACATTGTCACCTGGGGCTGGATGAAGCTGTCCATGGAGACGTGTCCTCCTTGTAATGCATCTTTGTGTCTTACTGTAATTGCTCAGCACCTGGCACCAGACTGCTCCAGTAGCAGCAGCAGCACAAGGAAGGAGTAGAAAGACAGAATCACAGAATCCTTGAGGTGGAAAAACCCTCCAAGATCAAGTCCAACCCTTCCCCCAGCACTGCCAAGCCCACCTTTAACCCGTGTTCCCAAGTGCCACATCCACGTGTTTTCTTCAATTCTTCTACAAGTTTCCATGTTTTCTGGCTGCGAGAATGTGAATAACCTGAGTGCACAGAAGTTAAATGCATAACCCTGAAAACAAGAGTCCAAGAAATGACCCTTTAAAGGAGACTGATCCAGCCAAAAGTCTTGTACCCTAAGGCAAAGAAACAGGACACGGTGAGCTCAAGAAATAGGATAGGGAATCCCTTCATTTTTAATGGGCTGAGGGGCTCCTTAGCCATTGCTGTGCTTGTTCTGATCATGTAACACCATAGAGTTTATTCTTAGTCTTAGCCACAGCCTTATAAATAATGAAATGAGTCGTGTTTTATCTTACCCCAGTGATCATTGTAATGTGGCTTTTGTCTGAGACTCTGCCAAGCTCAGGCACAAGCAACGTTGAGAAGTGGATAAAGTGAAGAGCAGCTTACAAAAGTAGAGTCAGCCCTTCCCAAAACACACTGAGAGAGAACACGGTGGGTTTACAGTGTATGTTGGCTTTGGGTGCCAAGAAATGAGAAAATTGGGAAATTGAGGTTGCAGCATATCTGTCTCTTCTCTCTGTGACCAGGGACAGGACGAGAGGGAATGGCCTGAAGTTGTGTCAGAGAGGGTTGGGTTGGATCTCAGGAAAAGGCTCTTCCCCCAGAGGCTGGTGGACACTGACCAGGCTCCCCAGGGCAGTGGGCACAGCCCCAAGGCTGCCAGAGCTCCAGGAGGGTTTGGACATCACTGTCAGGGACAGGGTGGGATTGCTGGGGTGTCTGTGCAGGACCAGGGGTTGGACTTTGTGATCCATGTGAGCTCAGGATATTCTGTGATATCACAGACTGTGCTTATTCTTACAGCCTTTCCAAAGGATTCTCCTACTAAGGAGCCAAGTAAAATTAATAGAAAAATGTTTTTTGGGGAAAACTGCAGTAAACAGGTCTGTATATGCACTATCAAGGCCTTTGTGAAGCTGCTGAAAATGACAGTTTTCTGTAAGGCCTTTGTGTTTTGTAAAGGATTCACGTGTTTAGTCTGTTAACATGCAAATGGATTGTGACCAACAGTAGAAGGATTGAATATAGTATGTTAATGTAGCATTCAGTTCAAAGAAGTTATAAATTATCTCTTAACCCTGTAAATATTTTCCTTCGAGTCTAATTGTTTAGTTCCTTCCATTATTTTATTGACCGAACCTCTTCCTGCAGAGTTTACGTGGGCTGTGTGTTTGCAAACAGACATGCAAACCTGCCCTCACTGGACTTTGGTTTCTTGTTGCAGAAGTTCCCCGAGCTGAAGTTCAAGTATGTGGAGGAGGAGCAGCCTGAGGAGTTCTTCATTCCCTACGTGTGGTCCTTGGTCTACAACTCTGCCGTGGCCCTGTACTGGAACCCCCATGATATCCAGCTCTTCACCATGGACTCTGGCTGAAGGACACCCAACCCAGCTCCACTCAGCTCTGTCTTCTTCCAGAAAACAAACCTCTGCACTGCGTGTTTGATCCGTGACCCCTCCCAGCGTGTACCCTCTGACCCCAAAGCTTACGGAGAACGGAGCTGTACAGCCCATTTGGGAAGCAGATTGCCACCAACACGTGGCTGACGAACTTGTAGGCAACCTTGTGTTTATATCCATAACCTAGAGCTTGTTTGATGAAAATGAGGCCTTACACATGGGGTGTGATGTTACTACCAACCACAAACCTGATTTTGCTTTTAACCTAACGGGGTAAATGAGGAAAGAGGTTGCAGGCTTTGACTTGGAAGCAGTAGTTGTATTTCTGTTTCTTCCAAGCAAGGCAGCTTCATTGGGTCAAGCTTTTTATGGTCTGTTGGATTCTGCTGTGGGTTGCTTGTTACCTGATCCCATGTTTTCACTCACAGCCCTTCGTTTCCGTGGCACTGTCAAGGCTGCAGTCCTTAAATTGGTGTCTACACTGTCATCCGAGGGAACTAAGCAAGCAGCATCTTAATCGGATTAGCTCCCAGGCAGATTCAAAACACTTGATTTAGATGTTTGTGGGAGGATTTTCAATAGCAAGTCTTTTTTTTGTTGTTGTTTTTTGACTGGCAAATACTCTACAGAGGGCTAGAAACACCAGCTTTCGGGGTCATGTCCCTTGCAGACTTGTTTTTCTGTGCTCCTGTGCAAAAGTTGTTCCTGGAAATTGAAGGTGTAGGGAAGGGGGGAGGAAAAAAGTCCAAAGAAAATAATTATAAGATTGTAAAATAGAGCAGTGTCCTGTAATGTGCGTAATGGTGACAGTGTGTTCTGGGGATCCTTGACAAAGCTCTGTGTTGAAAACCCTCTTTTTGCTATTAAAGGTTTTATGGCAGAAGTATAAATTTATCTGAATGTAGAATACTTCTCTTTCTTTTGTTGTTGTTTTCAAGTGCCCTTTCCTGACATACCTGTTTCAGCAGTGGGAAAAGCAAAAGAAATGGTGTGATTTTGAAAGAACATCTCGTATTTCAAAGTGGGGATATTTTCTGGGGGGGAGGCTCCCAGCGATGCCCATTGCACACATGTGCACCCACTCTCCTCATCCCACGTGCTGCAGTGTGGGGACTGTCACCAGTGCATTGCATGCCAAAACTTCCAATTTCAAGGAATTAGTTCCTAAACCTAAGTGGCAACCTTCTGTATTCACTGCCTGCTCCAGCATGTTCTGTTTGTTGACCTGAGGAATCAGGTGCATTTGCTTTCAGACAGTCCTACAAGTGGCTTTAAATAGAATTTCTTGCACCGTTTGGTCCCCCTGAAGGATGAGCTGAGATTGTACTTTCCTTTTATCTGCTTATTTAGAGGTGGAAGTCCATTTGAGTCCTACACAAATGGAAATGCTGGCTTAAAAAAAAAAAAAGCTTTCCAAATTTATTAAAATATAGCTACAAAAGGATATATATACACACAGCCCTGGAGCATTTAGGACTTTAAAATGGCAGAAGCTTTAGAGAAAAGGCAATGTTAAGACTGGGGATGCAGTGTTTTCTTAGGCAAATATGAGCAATGAATGAACCATGACTGCGCTGCACATAACTTGATGCTGTGTTTTTGAACTTACTCTGTTTTGTTTTGTTCTTTGAGCAAACATCAAAAGGGGATGACTTTTCTTACTTACTGTAGTGATTCGTAATTTTGTCTTTATTAAAAGACTAGGAGTGTTTGTGAGTCAGCAGGGCTGCTCAGCTTTGGAGAGGTCAGTCTGAAGATGCACTTTTAAACTGGGGATTCTGAAGCTACTGGGATGGCTCAGTGTTCATCTGTTTTAGACAGACCTTGACTCTGCCTGGGGGGAGCACCCTCCACCCCAGGGCAAGAGAGGCCTCACCAGAGACAGCTCAGCCAAGTGCCAGACTGCAGAGACCCTGATTTGTCAGTGGAAGGGCTTTCTACAAAGCAAAGGGTACATAAAGCAGCATTCTGACAGAATAGGCCAAACAGACCCTGAACCAATGTGGGAGTTGCACAGTAAATGATCTCTCACTGTCCTCTCATTGTGGGGCACTGAAGTGCAAAAGGAACACGTTTGTTCCAATGGCTTAATTTAACAATGTGCCATGCTCCCAGGTCCCAGCTGGTTTGGGAACAGCTGGAGTTACCATCTAAAGCTGGAACAGCAGAGCCAGACCAATATTTACACTGAAATCCTTTGGCTTTTTCAAGATTGGAGTGTGATGTGGGTCTGGCAGTGTCCTGATGTCTGCACTCTGGTACGGTCACAAATACTCTGGTTTTCCTTCACCTTAGGGATCCTTTTCATTACTTTGTGTGAAAGATTTATTATGCATAATAAAAACAATAAAACAGCACATACAGAGTGTCGTTCTGTTTTCCGTGGTAGGTGCCATGGGATGGGTGTGGCCTGGCCATCAGTGCATGGGGCTTTATAACATCCCCCAGGACATGCAGTAAGAAAAATGTTCTTTTATTTATCGTGTAAAGTAAATTGTTGCTTAAATCCCTGCTTGGTAAAAGAAGGGGAGTGTCATGGAATCCCACCCCTTGACAACTCAACCTCAACAGTCTTGGGGGGAGGCAGAAGAAGGGACAAGATTGTCCACACCAGACCAGCTGTGACGTGTTGCTGCACCCTCAGATTCTCTTTCCTGTTGTTCTGGCTACACCATTTAATCCAGTGTTGTGTCTCTGTTTTTTGAGAGATGGAATGAGTGTTGCACTGGGACCTGCACCTGACCACTGTTACATTTGGGGTGGCATAATTATGGTCCTCCAGCACCTAAAGGGGCTCCAGGAGAGCTGGAGAGGGACTGGGGACAAGGCATGGAGGGACAGAAGACAGGGAATGGCTTCCCAGTGCCAGAGGACAGGGTTAGACGGGATATTGGGAAGGAATTGCTGGCTGTGAAGGTGGGAGGGCCTGGCACAGGTTGGGCAGAGAAGCTGTGGCTGCCCCTCGATCCCTGGAAATGTCCAAGGCCAGGTTGGAAGGGGCTCGGAGCAACCTGTGCTGGTGGAAGGTGTCCCTACCCATGTCAAGGGAGTTTGAATTGGATGATCTTTAAGGTCCCTTCCAACCCAAACCATCTGTTCTTTTCTTGCTATGAGTGCTGGTAACCAGGGACACCACCTGCCTGGGCTCCTTGAGTAGCTCTGGAGAGGGAAATCCATCACTTCAAGGGTGGGGAGTGGAAGAGATGTGGAAGAGATGTCTGTTCTCAGAGGACCATCCCTTCCAGGAGACCAAGCTTTGGGGAGGACAGGCAGGAAACCCAGTTGCTCTGTAAGTTGTTAGTGAAGTTGGGATTGTGCCTGTGGAGCCTGATGATTCACTTGTCCCTAGTGAGAGAGAAATTTTCCTTCCTCAGAGTGAAACTCTGATGTTGCTCTGAAAGCAAGGTGGTGGGTTGGAAGCTACAAACAAGTTGGGAATCACTCACTTCAGAAGGTTTTTGGGCTGCTCTTGCCAGCTTTCCTGGCTTTTCTTGACCTTACTAGCCTAAAACCAAAGAGTATTAGGCAAGTTACAGGAAAAAAAACCCAAACTGTTTTCTGCGTCCCCGTAGATTGTTGATCTACCAGTTAAACAGGAAAGGAAGAAGCAAACAACCCCCCTCCCTTCTTTGGAAACTCTGGAGCTTTTTGAACAACCTTTTCTACTGGTTTTATTCTCGTATATGTTGTCTAATACAGCCAACTAAAAGTCAAATGCCATCTTACATTTAGTCAACCCCAGGCTCCCTCCTGATGGATTGTGCTCAGTCTGTGTAATTCCCAGGCTTCTGTGCTAGAAGAGCAGATTTCTATATGATTGCACTTCTAGAATTACCACTGTAAATCCTTTCCCATTTCTACCCATTAGCAGGGCTTTGGCCACCTCACCTTTAAATTTGTACCATTCCTACCAGTAATACTGCAAAATTCAGTGTCCCAGCTGCCCTTGCATTAGGTTTGCTGTGAATTTGGGAATCTGGGGGGGAGTTGTTATTGTAGTATTTATTTTCTGTTACTGTAACAGACTCTACTAACTCACAACTAGCAGTTTAAGGTAACAACTGCATGTCTGATGGCAACACACAACAGCCTCACACTGAGCACCTGGACACTGAAGCTTCAGCTCCTGGACACCTTCTGGCAGCAGCTTTGTTGGCTGTGGGCTCTCAGTGTGGTGCAGGTGTCCCCTTGAGACTGAATTCTACGGGGAAGGGTGTCCTGGATGTCACCAGGTGTCTGAGTTAGGCTGGAGGTGGCTGTGAATTATTTAGGGCGTGGCTACAAGGCAGAATTTTTAACTCTGAGAATTATTCATTCATTGTGCCTTTGTACAGGTCATTCATGGCATTCAGATGTGTGTGAAGGGTTCAGGGAAAGGATTATGCACAGGAGTTTGCCTGGTTTTTTCCCTTTCAGGAAAGGAGCCTGTTGGCAGGACATCCCCGGGCTGTGACATCACCAGACAGCTGCTCTGGGGCCATCCTTCTTCTGCATGAGACATCAACACACGTCACCAGCAGCGCTCATTGTGTGATAACAGCTCTGCTAACAGGAGATAATGGTACTTTCAAAGACAAAAGGGCAACTCGTACAACCTCTATTGGCCCAAACAACAGAGCTGTACTTCCCTCTGTGACATAGGGAACAGCGACTCATCAGGAACAGGGTAGGGAGGTGCAATAGACACAGGATTTAAGGTATCATAGAATGGTTTGGGTTGGAAGGGACCTCAAAGATCCGAGGGCTGGAGCCCCTCTGCTCTGGAGCCAGGCTGGGAGAGCTGGGGGGGCTCTGTTCTGGCCACACCATTTAATCCAGTGTTGTGTCTCTGTTTTTTGAGAGATGGGATGAGTGTTGCACTGGGACCTGCACCTGACCACACTTACATTTGGAGTGACATAATTGTGGTCCTCCAGCACCTAAAGGGGCTCCAGGAGAGCTGGAGAGGGACCTGGGACAAGGCATGGAGGGACAGAACACAGGGAATGGCTTCCCAGTGCCAGAG
>JAOXXN010000364.1:728309-743796 GCA_026770055.1 Myrmophylax atrothorax
TCTAAATCATCCTGAATCCAACTTTGTGATGCTCTGTTTCAAGCCCACCATTGCTTAAAGAGGTGGGAGAAGGTGAGTCAGGACACCCCAGCTAATGATGAGCAGGGTAGTGAACTCCCTCAAAACCCTGGTCTCTGCAGCAAACATGTTGGATCTGGGAGGAGCTGGTCCTCAGGGGAGTTTGGACATGTGAGATGCTTTCTCCTGTGAGCCCATTACTTGAGAAGATGCTCTGGCATTAAGCAAATGGAGAGAGAATGTGGGGATTAGAGGGCAGGGGAGGAACACGAATTTCCCTGCAGGATCCCCGTGTCATTGTCACTCCTTGTTTCACCTTCCATCTCTTTTTTTCCCTCTTTCCCTCAGGCCAGGACAAGATGCAGGCCAACACATGCACTTTAGTTAGACAAAAATTAACTGGCTTGGGCTAGAGAAGGGTCTTCCAGAGGAGACCTCTGAGTAAAATCTTTTTCAAAGATTATTTTTTAACAGGCAGCAGTGGCTTTCGAGCCATTCTTGCTTTAGCATTGTGTGAAATGGATGTGATAAATCAGGAGGGGGTCCTCCAACAGACCTCCAGGCTCATCTGAGGTAGGGCATGAATAGATGGGAGCAGGCAGCTGTGTAGGCAGGGCCAGGAGGGGGCCCAATCCATCACCCATGGACCTCTGAGCCCTCTGCACTGCTCCCATGGGCTTCATCCACACCCCCCTGCGAAGTGATGGCCAGAGGGACCAACCCCACTCAGAGGTGCAGCAGGATGTGACCCAGCACCAGGAGTGTGGGCTGAGCCATCCCCACAGAGCACTTCCAAGCTGTATTTACAAGCAGACACCACGAGGGTTATTCTTCTTCCACCCACCCTCTCCCCCATATGTTCCTTTTCTTCCACCCTGGTCCCTCCCAGAACATCAGAAGTGATAGTGTGTACCCACAAAGAAATGGGGCAATGTCAAGCTTTAAACATTTATTACTCAGATGATGCATTTTATAGCATACAGTGGGTCTGGATGTTTAAACAAAGATTGAATTGCCACAAAGAGTTATTCGCTCCCTTGTTTTAACAGTCTCTGAAACGCTGAAAATGATGAGTTGGTGATTTCTCTAGTATGAGTATCTAGTCTTTATTCTCCCCAAAACCTTTTTCCTTCTTTTTTTTTTTTTGCTTTTTAATTTTTTTAAAGCGCTTAGTTTAACAAATATGATTAAATTAAAAATGTTGCTTTTTCAAATGCAAATAAATACATTAAAAAAAATATTGCTAGCGTTAACTCCATGATCTGCAGGACACTGCAGCTTCCTTGGCTATTGACAGTGGACTTTGCAACCCTTAGTATCATTTCTCCTGAAAAAACACTGAAAATACCCTCATAACTGTCTAATAGCTAACACCAAGAAGAGCAAAATTAGTGTAAAGCCATAAAATACCCAGCAGGGAAATTTAAAAAAAAAAAAAAAGTAAGATTTTGAGAGATTTCCAAGTGAGGGATGTTATAAAAATAAGCATGAAAATAAATCATAAGTTATTCTGACAAGTTTTCTTTCAAAGCCATCAATCATGCCAAGAATAGATACTAATTAATCTCTGTTGAGGGAAGAGGGGAACCAAGCAAATCACTTACTTTTCCTTTTTTCCCCCCCATTTTTGTTTCATCTCCCTATACATGAGACTTCTCCAAACAGGGGTGAAATCCCTTGTGGGGAAACCAAGCAAGTCACTTTGTGGGTAGCAAAACCCACCAGTTTGGAAAGAATTTCACCAGGAATGAGGTGAATTAGATGCTGGGGAGTCTGACAAGGAGTCAGAAAACCTGATCTGCATTCAAGGGAGATTGGCATGGCCATGGTGTGGAGCATCACTCCTTGCAGATGTGTCAGCCCCTCACCTTTGCACCAGCCCGAGGTTTGGCCCCACACATATTTGGCCTGAGGAAGTTACTTTTGCCTTTGCTGATGTAGCCATATGGGGACAACACAGAAAAACCCCACATGGATACTTTTACTGAGCAGCAAAGATGGAATCTGGATAATCTGGGGAGATGTTGCTGGTGGCTTTGCACCTAAAAACACACAGTGGAGAATTACACTCCTTGGCGACCGCTTCTACAGAAAGCCAAAAAAAGAAAAAAAAAGAGAAGAAAACGCTCTAAGATCCCCAGGTGCTCTCACCAGGCATCCCAAAAGATTCCCCAGCATTGCTCCCCATCAAATGTCCTTGTGGTGCCTCCTTTCCCAACATGGTACCCTGGTGAATGATGCCATGTGCCTGCCAGCTTCCTACTCAGAAAGATACCATTGGCAGCCTGTAATTTTGGGGAAAAGAAAAACATTTTTGGTCAACATTTTGATTCTCAGATACCAACAGAGTGACTGATGTACCAAAGCAGTTAATGGCTGGATGAATGTATGTTAATAGCAGAGATAAATGGCAAGACATTAAAACCAAACAGATTTCACATAAAAGTTCTTCATTGGGAAAAATCCCAGTGTTGGAAGGGAAAGTCACGGGCCAAGCCTGGTCAGTGGGGGTTTCAGGATTGCTCTGCAATGGGAAAACTGAATGAATCCTCACAGCAAGTAGGGGTAGGGATATGCTTTAGCAGAAACACTGCCTCGTGGCTTACACTTTGACTCTGAATGCCTCCCGATGCAGTGATGAAAATTCAAGTTTTTAGAAACAAAATCCCCATGCCTCTGTTTTTTTTGTTTTTTTTTTTTCTTCTCTCATTACATCCAGAGAAAAAATTCTGGGGGATGTGAGAAGCTGCAGGGGCCGGAGTGGTGGTCTGGATCGCTGCTGGCAGGATCCCTGGCACCCCGACCCATCAGGCTGTGTCCCTGTTACAGGACTTTTCTGCTCTTCAAAATATAAAAAAATGAAGACAAAACTGGTTTTCAGGTCTCCTCCAAGGAGACTGACGCTGTGCCTGAGCACACTGCGATGGGTGTTATATCCCCTTCTGTTCCACTCCCGGAGAATTTAGGGAGTGGGAAAAGCAAAGAGCAATGGGCACAACCCTGAGCCTTGTAATACTGATGGGCTTTGCCGCCTTAATGAAGTTCATCTGCTCATTAATACTCTCAAACCCCATTGCTACTAATGAAGCTGACCCAACGCAAGGCGCCGTCACCACGTGAAGCTCCCGGGCTCAAATCCATGAAGCAAAAGTTAATTTTTCCAGACACTTCCAGTGCACTCAGAAATCATTTTGCTGCTTTCTGGGTAGACAGGGAAATTGAAGCTCCCGTTTCCAGCTCACTCCTCTTGCTCCATGTGTGGAATAAAAACTGGATCAGCAGACAACCAGATGAAAATTCAAATAATACTGAGCTGGAGCATCACAATTCTCACCTCCTGCAATGCATTTTCTGCTGAAAACTTCTACCTTTTAAATTTTCCAGTGAAAGCTTCCTCCCCATCACAGACAGACCAACACATTCATAAGGCACCCAAGAACATCCTGCACATCCAAAGAGGTCGGGGTGAAATCTCTCTTCTATACAAGCCACAAGAAATTCAACATCTTGCTTGGAAAAATGGGTTTAAGCTGCTGTGTTCAGACCCAGCCTGCCTGGTCCAGGGTCCATGTGCGCCGTCATCGCAGCATAAATTCTCTTTTCACCATAAAGGAAAGTAAATTGAATAATGGGAAAAACAGGATGGGCTGCCGACATCATGCCTTCCTTGGCTCCTCATCTGCTGTGCAGATGGGACAGGGCAGCTTGCACCCTCATCAGACTTCACTAAAATAAGCACCTGGAGGGATTTAGTAAGTCAAAGTGTTGATAGATGAGCAAATAAGCAGAAGACCAAGTCGTCTTCATGAGTTGGAGAGCGATGCAACGGCGTGGTGTTCCTCCAGACCAGCCTCCTCATCCTCTGGGCATTTCCTCACCCAGCTGGCATCTCAACATCATCCCCTGCAGCCACCCTCTCCCTCAGAATGCTCCAGCATGGAGTAGTAAGGGGATGCTGGAGCAACCTGGGGACCCCAAGCAAACCCTGCCTCTCTGAAAATGTCACCCATCCCTCGATGACATGGTGCCACTTACACTGACCATGGGATAGAGCTTCTCCTGCACACTGCACACCTAGAAACACTGGATAGCATCTTCAGCTAGTTAGAAGTCAGGCTCGAAAACTATTTTTGGCTTTATCTATTTTTCCCTCTTCTTTTTACCCTTCTTTTTCTTTTTTTTTGCCATACATCGCTTGTCTTCTCTTTAGCAGTCTCCAAACAAGAACATCAAACCTTCATTTCTCCCTCGTCCTGTACATTATTAGGCCCAACTATAACAGGCCTAGATTTAAATGTATAATTACAACCATGACAGTAATTACAATAAAGCACTCCTTCAAAGGAAACAAAATAAAGTATTACAAAAAAAAATGGGTTATAGTGGCTGAGGAGTAACGGCAACTTGAGCAGCAAGAGCCGCAGTATCCCCTTTTTTTTAGAGCCCCCAGCTCAGAGAACACATTTCTCAATCCACCAAAGAGGTTACTGGCAAGATGAAAGTGGCCATGTAACGTCTGCAGTGGCTTTTGGACTCCTTTAAAACACTCCTTCTGCTTCAGTATCTTCACATAAACCATTAGCCAGCCCGTGGCAAGGCGCTGCTCTGCCCACCTCCGAGCTGCTCGCAATTGTCCATTCAACAATACAATAAAATAAGAAGAAATTACAAATGCTCGAGAAGAAGAAAAGCCAGTGCAAATAAGAAAGTCGTCCCGCTCTCCAATCTGCTCTCGAAGGGGTGGCGGGTAGGTCGGGGGACACACAGAGAGTCGAAAACAAGAGAAGGAGGGGGGAACCTAACGTAAACCCCGCTCGACAAAAGCCATCAATTATGAGCGTCTGGTGTAGTGTGTGTCTGGCTTTGTCCTCCCGAGACATCTGCTGCTTGCTGTCTCCTGCCAGTTGGCCAGGGCAAGGCAGGAGGACGGTGTGAAAACAATGCTAGCCCCCACTTGGATTATTTTTTTTTTCTTTTCCAAATTCTGTGTCTTCTTTCGAAAGCCAAACAATAACCCGGCGGGATGCGCTGCTGCCGCTTGAGCAATGAGTTCAGAAAAGAAACCCATAAAACAAAACCACGGCAGGGAGGAGGGGTGGCACTTGGCGACGCGGCTGAAAAAGAAACATGCTTCTCCCTCCCCACCCCACGAACGTATTCTCGAGCATGCTGGGGTTTGTTCTGCTGGGGGATTTAAATTGGAAAAGCTCTTGCCGGATCCCGTCAAGGCGCATGTCTTCTCCTCGACCCTTCCCACCCCACCTCACCCTGCCTCTCAAGCTGTCAGTTTTTGGATGGTCTTGTTGTAGTACTGTGTGATGGTGGGCGTCAGGGGGGTCCAGTTGTTGGCATGCAGCTCGATGACCTCCAGCAGCAGGGACCGTGTCAGCATGGACTCAGAGGGGCACAGCATCTTGTCGCGTGCGATTGCCAACAGCTCCGTCATCATCTCGGGCAGCTGCTCCTCCAGCAGCCGGCCAGTGCTCTGCAGCTGTTGGAAGAAGAAGGGGTCAATCATGGATTATTGATCCCTGTGAGTCCCTTCCAACTTGAGACAGCCTATGATTCTACCCCTCTATCACATTAAAACACCTTGCCAGCTTTTACAGACACGAATTCTCCACTGCGTGGTGCAGCCAAGGTTAAAGGCATTGTGGCTTTTGAAAACCAAAACCACCCAGCAGCAGGCTCCAAGAGCTGGACATGAAGGGTGAGGTTTTCAAAAGCATCAGTGCTGGGCTGCTGGAGAAGAGAATGGTTCAGCTCCCACTGACTTCAAAGGCGGCAACGCTGGATCGCTTTTGAAAAAAAAATCCCACCTAAAAATCATGCTATTGTCAAAACAAAGTGCAGGCTGTGATGTGGTATTCCTGCCTTCTACCTGGCCCTTCATTTATTCGCTGATTCAGAGCTCTCAGTGACTCCCAGTCATTAGCTGGAATAAGCAGAATGCTCCTGTGTGCATAACAAATCCTGCCCTGCCGAGATCTGCATTTATACCTGTTGTGCTGCTTTGCTGAGGACAGCCAGGGGCGTTTTCTAAAATAATTACACCTTGAAGAGCCTCCATGGAGCAGCATAAGCCTTAGGTGGTTCCACACAGGAAGTCCAAGTTTGGGGTGGACAGTGATGAGACCCCCACCAGGGAAGGCTCCCTAAAGCAGAGCCCTCCAGAGTCTTCACCTTAGAAAGTCAAACCCTTCTCCTCAGCTGCCTGTTGCTTTGCTCAATTTTAACCATTCAGGCTGCAACTTCAATTGCTCTCTGCAAGGAAGGCATCCATCCCCATGGGCCAATCACTTCCCAAAAAAGAAACTAATGAAACTCTGCTATATTTGTACCAGTGTTTCTCTGTGAAACTGCTGCTGAGCACAGCAAACCTCTTGTGTGAGCCATGGGGCAGCTTTTTCTCCTACACAGGTGTTTCTGTGCTTAAAAACTTTACAGAGGGTGAGATGTGAAGGGACCAGCATGATACAGTTTTGTGGTGGGACACCAGCTACCAAACTTCTTGCATCCATTTATATGTTATCAGGAGTCCAGTGACAGAGAATCAAGGGCCTTCTCTTATCCCATGGGGATGTCTTTTACCTACTCTGGTTTTGTAACACCCCAACTGGAGTCCTGAATCCAGCTCTGAGGGTCCTCAGCACAGGAAGGAAATGAACCTGCTGGAGCCGATCCAAAGAGGCCATAGAGATGCTCCAGAGCTGGAGCCCCTCTGCTCTGGAGCCAGGCTGGGAGAGCTGGAGGGGGGGCTCACCTGGAGAAGAGAAGGCTCCAGGGACACCTGAGAGCCCCTGACAGTGCCTAAAGGGGCTCCAGGAGAGCTGGAGAGGGACTGGGGACAAGGGATGGAGGGACAGGACACAGGGAATGTCTTCCCAGTGCCAGAGGGCAGGGTTAGATGGGATATTGGGAAGGAATTGGTGGCTGTGAGGGTGGGGAGACCTGGCACAGGTTGGGCAGAGAAGCTGTGGCTACCCCTGGATCCCTGGAAATGTCCAAGGCCAGGTTGGACGGGGCTTGGAGCAAGCTGGGCTAGTGGAAGTTGTCCCTGCCCATGGCAGGGGGCTGTTGGACTAAATGACCTCTAAAGATATCTTCCAACCCAAACCATTCTGTCATTCCATAATGAAAAGGAGCAACACAGCTGTTTGGGTCTGTAAATGTCTAACAGCTGCTTGACACATGCATGGCCAAGGACAGAAGGGGCAAAGCAGTGAGAATTAGGGCAGATGTGCAGGTGCCTCCCCACCTCCATTGAGCAGCAAAGCACGGCGTCTTCCTTCACATCCTGAGATTGCAACAACTGCAAAAGAGAGAAGAGAGAAGCAGTGAGAAATGTGGGACCTCGTCATCCTCTTCCTCCTCCTCCTCATTCTCCCGCTCCCTTATGACCCTCCTTCCATCTCTTTCTCCAGCTTGGCTTTTGACACTTCCAGGAAGAAAGGATAGAAAATCAAAAGCAGGGAATAAAAAATCACTGTTCACACAAAAATTTCAGGCAAACAGTGACAAAATACAGGGTAAAATTTAGATTAACAACTTTCATAATAAATTTTGTTTCGGTGACATTGCTTTGCTTTATCCCATGAGAGGCAATGAGAAAAAACACTCATTTCGCACACAGAGACTAAATGCAACCATCAGTCAACAATACTGGAGCAGCACAGCCCTGGGAGCAGCTGTTTGGAAGGGAAGGGCTCTGCCCAGGAGGCAGCTACCCACCACCAAACCTTTCCATCCCTTTGGAGAGCCACGAAATTGCCTAATGGGAAGGCGTTACATCCAATACACATAATTAATACAAATTCTTCTAGTCTGATTATATAGTGGTGCAAGTGCAATGGGTCCCAAGGAAACTATGGAGTCTCAGGTGCACCAAGTCTAACCCTGTCCTGCTCTCCATGAACTTTGTGTCACACACATGAGCCTGCAAGCAGGAGCAACTTTCAAGAAAGACCCAAAATGTTGCTGGGCATGGCATGGGATAGTGCAGGATGAAGCTCATCCCACTTGGGGTCAATGGCTCTACCTGACAATGGCAAAATGTAGTTGCTCAGCACGTCTCACCCCACGAACCTTGAAACCATGAGCAAGGACCCTCAAAATCAGACTAAAAATACACATTTTTCTTTGTTTTCATCTTTATTACAATTACAAGTACTGGAAACACTCGAAGCTATGGCCACTTCCATCCCATCACTTTGGGATGAACAAGATTTGATGGCCCTGAGTGAATTCCTGCATGCAGCAAGGAGCTGAGTGCGCCAACCACTGAGAAAAAGGAGAAAAAAACGGGAAAACTGGCTTCATTAGTATCTAAAATTCATTAGGGAAAAGCAAATTTTAGAAAAACAGCTGAGCTGATTAAAACTGCCCATATAAAAATTGCTCAGTGTAACTGAATGTGATCCAAAGTCACATCCTTTTGCTAAAACCAGAGTTGCGATTCTCAGCCTTATCATCTCTCCTTCCCACTGTTGTTTTTCCATGTTTCCTTTCCTTTACAAATAAACGCCTGTTTGTTTACCAGCTCCACAACAGCTGGAAAGTAGCTAGGGAAAAAAGAGGTAATGCAAGGAATTATCATTTCTCTCAGAGCTTTTTCTTCACCCTCTTCTGTATTTAGCCAACAGCAGTTGGTTCACTTTGAAGATGATATTTACAGCATCTCCATGAGCATGCTGTCCACTGGTTTTATCTCGTGTTAGCCAAAGGTTCAGCCAGGGTTTTCAAGTCATGCAACAGTTTCCCCCCACTCCCCACTTTATCTTTCTGCTGAGTTGTTTGGAAAATGTTAGTTAAGCCCAATCTGCATGCTCTGAGATAAGTTCTCACAAACAGTTCATAGCTTCTTCTCAAAAAACCCCATGAGATTGTTTTAAACCCAACACCAAGGAAAAAAAAGGAAAAATCAATCAGGGAAAAACAAAAACAGGAATAGTCCAGAAATTTCCTCCTGGGGTATTCAGTTCATAAGTGTGGCATGAAGGAGAGCTGTAGATAAGATAAATATTCACCTTTCTTATTTTTGCCACTCTTTAGTAAAGAGCCTAACATGAAAACTCAATCATGAAAATGGAGCTAGAGTTGATGAAGAAGGTCCAATTCTAGTCCTTCTTATGCTGTGGACTCCTAAATTATCATTCCACTCCCTGCCCAGGATATGTGGTAAGGCTGTAACTTCACTTGGGGCTTTCCCTGCCCCGTCTTCCCACACACAAGGTTGGGACACACTTCCCTACCTCAAAAGGTGTTTGGGAGGATGAATATGTCACTGTCAAGCGTTCAGCTATTTGGCCAGGGAGTAACAGTCTAACCTACTTACGATGAAACCAAGAATATTCTACTCCCAGCCTCGGGCAGGCACCCTCTAACTTCACAGTGCCCTCCTGGACCTCATCTGACATGACTTGGCTGAACAAGGAGAATGCATGTGCTCTATCCTGTCCATCAAGGTACCGTGTACTCTGCCTTGTCCATGGAGACACCATTTGCTCCACCTTGTCCATCCAGGTATCGTGCATTCCACTGCCCCATCCAGCCACCACATGCTCCATTCAGGCACCAAGAGATACCAGTTCCAAGCACCACAGGTGAGCCTCTGCCTGTGACAGGTAGGCTGAGGAGGCCCACAAGCCAAACACCAAGCCTAGGCATACCTCTCTGCAGCACAGCAGGGCCCAGAGGTCAGATCTGATGGTGCTCTGGGGCACAAGAGTCCAAATCCACGGCCACAGATGGTGGTCAGCCACTTGCATCAGCACAATGGACTGAAGCTCAGAGGATCAGAAAGATGCCACTCTTTGCATGTTACTGATCATGTTCCTAGCATGCTGGATGTAGGCACGAACTATGTGCTGCTGACACCTGCATGATGGGGCAGGAGCAGATCCAGGAACCCAAAGTTCTCTGACCCCTGAATCAGTCCTGATGGAGGCTGCAACTAAAAAGGCTGCAAATGCTTCGAGAGCTCCAGGGAAATCACAGCCCCGGGGTTCTGGCACTTGTGTGACCACCCAGCCAATTGCATCCATTGTTTACAATCTAATTCCTATTTACTTAAAATATTTTAAGGCAAACACACTATATCCATTAAAAGAGCACTCCCACATTGGGATTATTATTTATTTAACTACTTATAGCTGCTCCTCCCTGCTGTGTGCCTCTGCCCAGCTCCCACCACCGGCACCATCCCATCCCTCTCCACCAGGTTCCCACATGCTTCAAACTGGCCGGAGAACGTGGACAAGGGATTTGAAGAAGGAGCATGAGGCAGACAACAGGGCAGGTGAGCAGAGACTCACACACTTCTCGGTTTAACCTGTAATCATCCCCCGGGGGCTGGGGCTGTCTGAGAGAAAAACTTCCCTTTGCTCTCCAGCCGGTTTCCCCCGTACGGGGCGAAGCCGGGCAATGAAAGCAGCAGTTCCTGCTAGAAAGCAGACAAAGAGTCTGCCTGATTTCCTAAGAGAAGAGGCTGCATGCCAGAATCTGCCCGGCCAGTCATATAATACCCAGCCTTGCTTGCGAAAGGCTTCTCAGTTTTGTTTCTGGTGCTGGACTGGCTGCTTTGCAGACTGGTGGAAGATATCGGATGCCTTCCCTTCTGGATTTTGGTGTCATGCTGAGAAATGAGCACTGGGCAAGGTCCTCTGCAGGGCAAGCATGCCCATGTGGGCTCAGGGTGCTAAATATTTCCATAAGCAACCCAAAATAAATGTCAGGATCTGTTCCTGGAAGTGTTGCGCGTGGTGTGGGACTTGCAGTGCTTTGCAGGGTGGATCTTGAGTGTAACTTGCTTCCATACATGCTACTGGGACTCATCCTCCCCAGCCTCCACAGACTCAAAACCTGCTCTTTACATCTTTGCAGAGGTAAGCATCACAAGCCCCACAGGGTGGGCATGTAGTAGTAGTTGGAGGGCCAAAGAAGCCCCAAAACTGCAGCTGTGTCTCACCATGGACAGAACAAGCTTGGTCCCTCTGGACAGCAATGGACGCATGTACATGAGGTGCAGCCCACCAGGAGCAAACGAGAGAACTCAGCTGATGGGACTTAGCCCAAATATTTGGGTTTATTATCTGCTTTCTGAGATCAGCTGGGCTGCTGAGAAGCTAACCTGCTTACATGGTATTCTCAGGAGTGTACACACCACAAGGAGGGCAGGAGAACCTGCCCCACTGCCCCTTATCACCAAACCACGCAGATTCAATTGTGTTCTTCAGCAAGTCTCCCCAGCAGATGGGGTGGGGAGCAGCCCAATGCATAAAATACTCTTTGCAGCTGCAATGATACTTCTCCTGCACAGCACAACACTAATTACTGTGTATGATATCGCTTGCAAAATGACACATAAGCAACGCTTGCCACTAACTACCCCTCAGAATGCAAGATTTTCTGATGCTTCAGTGATGACTCCAGCGTGAGCATGGAAACCTTGAAAATATCTACTGAGAGCCACGGAGAGGCCAGGGTGAGACTCAGGGAATGCTGGACTGACCACAGCCCACACGCCACTCGCCCCGGCTCCCTGACAGGCATCCTGGGTTTACCCATCCAGGTGGCAACACGCACGGACACCCAGACAGCCCCAGGCAAGGAGCTCCAGCCTTGCAACCACTCTGTGGTCTCTGCCCACAGGAATGCTTTTCATCTGCACCTTGGTCATGAGGAGGTGCCTGCCAGTATTGCCCCAGGGAGCACGGACCACGACCACAGGGCAGTCAACGTGCAGCAAATGCATCACCCAGGTGTAGCAACCAGTGCACAGGTGTGAAACAAGGCAACGGGTGAAAATGGAGACACATCTTGATCAGGAAGGGAAAAAACCCCAGCTATTCATGCCACTTGGAGCTTAAGCAGAGTGGACATACTGTACTGACATGCAGGAGAGATGGTGCTTCCCAGTACTGCTTTTAAACAGAAAGGCCCTTGGTCAAGGGCTGTGATGGACTTTGTCCTCTGTAAGATGGATTTGTTCTGGCTCTGTGGTTGGGATCATCATGGAGACTCAGTTGTAAGGGGGCTTACAGGAAAGGTAGGGACACAGTGCAGCCTATAGCAACAGGACGTTGGGTGATGGTTTTAAACTAAAAGAGGGAGGATTCAGACTAAATAGATGGAAGAAATTACACTGAGAGTGGCGAGGCCCTGGCACAATTTGCCCAAAGAAGCTGTGATTGCCTCATCTCTGAAGTGTTCCCAGGCATGCTGGATGAGGCTTGGAGCAACCTGGGATAGTGGAAGGTGTCCCTGCCCATTGCAAGGGTTTGGAATGAGATGGGCTTTAAAGGTTTCTTCCAGTTCTATGGTTCTATGATCAACCCCTACAACTGGCAGCATGGTTAAGGCACAGCATGTGAGGCTCTGCAGGCACTCTTAGTGCTCTAATGGACCACAGCTGGAGAACTCCTGCCCCCAAAACCTCCTGGAATCCCCACAGTCTGTTAGGTGGGTCCTCCTGGGAGCACAAGCCAGTTCTGCTGTGCTTCATGGGTTCTCTGCAGACAGACATCAATAGCAATTTACTGGTTTTCCAGCAGCCTCTTATCGACCTACTGTCGCAAGTCTTTAAGGATGATGCCTAAGATAAGATCCATGGGACTAAATGGCTCTGCATGGGGAGAGTCACGCACTTCTCTGAGCCACAGGCAATGCTACAGCTCCATTTTTCTTATTGTCACAAGACACTGGATGGTGAAAACAGCCAGGACTGGGGAGAACACAAAGTACAAAAAAAGGTGCGGGGGATGAGTAATTACAAAACACTCCAGCACAGGGCCAGTTTCAGGATCTCTAGAATTTGCTCCCATCAGGGTATCAGCTCCTTGACCCAGGACATCAGAAAGTCATCTGAGCTGATTCTGTACCCATCAACAAGCTGTGCCAGTGCTACCCTCTCTCTAGGGATACCGAGTCCCTGTCTCAGGGGAAAGGAAGTCAGATGAGACCTTTCTCTAGAGAAGAAACAAGTAAGCACCTGGAAACGTGCCTTTAGAACTCCACAGGCATAAGTGACATCTCTCCTGTGAGGTGGCCCACACACAAAGTTTTGGGGACAATCTTTCCCTTATGAAGCTGTCTGTGCTCACCGCTGCATGAGGCACAGGATCTGCTGTGCTCCAAAATGTGATTTGTTGGGATTTGAAAACACAGCTGAGCTGGGAGACACAAGCTGTGTCCAGCTGCTTCCACTAGCAATGGTGCTTCTCTCCACACACCCTTCTACTCAAGCCTCTCTGGGGATCTTGGAAGTCTTCAAGCATATGGAAGATGCACAAGCCACCAGCCCATGCATGTCCTGGAGTGATCCCTCTTTCTAATTGCCTGACTGGGGTGTTGTGGTCTCAGCCTGGGTGAGAGCATACTGACAGCAACTCTTGCTGCTCCATTAGCAAGCGGCCACTGCTGATCCCACAAGCAGCAACCCAGATGAGGTTGTACATGGGGGAAGGAGCTGCTTCTGCTTGCATGGCTGCATCAGAGCTATGTCAATACTAGGCACTTTCCCTAACTTATTCTGGACAACTTAAAGGAGTTGTGGTGGCACCAACTCCTTTTACAGTGCTGTGCTTCTCTGAGACGAAGAGGAGACTTCTGTTCTCCTATTACAGAACCAGGACTCCCTGGGAAGAGGGTAAGAAGAGATTAGTTTTGTTTATTGCATCAAGTAAACCAAAATGTTGGTTATCCTCCTTGTTGGGCTCCTGAGGAACTCAGAGATACTTAACAGCAAATTGAATTAAGGCCAGAGGAACAAAATCCTGTACTCAGTCGTGGGAAACTCCTCCTACTCCTTTCCACTGTAGACAAGGGAAACCATGAAACATGACTCTCTCTCCCCGGATCTGGAACAGCAGAAGGGATTCCAGCAAAGATGGAAACCATTAAGGCAATTAGTGGAGACAATGATGAAGAAAATCTGGTCACTCATCAACCCAGACACTGCAATCCAACAGTAGCCTGGTGGTTACACATCCCCTGGCTGGAGGTGGACCTTCAGGACCTGAAGGTGAGTGAGGCAGACGAGCAGAGCCACCCAGTCTGGGTGCAAAGGGAGTTTGAGCCACCCAGACGACTGGCCTCATCCTGCCTGGCCGAAGACATAATAACCCTGGGAGAGGAGGATGTGACCTCATCCCCAGGGTCCCGGGGAAACACAAAACATGGAAAGAAATGGTGGCGAGACCATCGTGCTTGATTGCAAGGGGCTCCACCCTGGCTGGCCGGAGGCTCTCTGCTTTCCTGGCTCTGCACAGGGAGAGAGTGCATGGCGGCAGACGAACACAGTTGTGTTTACATCCCATTGAAAGGGTTTTTGGGAACTAACAATGCCTGGTGAGGAGGGCGAGGGAGAAAAACAAAGCCACATGAGGAGGAGGGACCATCCTGTGAGATGGTATCTAGCTTCATTTCTTTATCTGCCCAAATTGCTTCCGCCGCCTTCTTCATGGGTCCCAGAGAAACAAGGGTGGCATTTCCCCTCCCCTATTTGAAATATGCCACCATGGTTTTAATGCTGGGACTAGATGAGTCCTGTGGCTTTCCAAGATGTTCCTGCACATAAAATACTCAACAGGGCAGCTAGGCTTGAAGGCACCAAGCCCTCCTTGGCTTGGCCTGTCCCCATCTGCTCCCAAATAACACCTGATCTCCGTCACCTTAACTCTGTCCTTTGACCAAAATGACCACGACTAAAGGAAATTTATTTTTCCCCTAAACAAGATGCATTCACAGAAGTGTTTGTGCCAGCATAGCTATGGGGGTCTGCGGTCATGGGAGCCTCTTGTAGGGTTATTTATTTAGTTATGGTATAGCAGGCACCAGAGGTACAGGGACATCCACCCCTGCCCAGAGCATGGCCCTACAGACAGTCACCCATCCCTGCTCTTTGCAGACTCCTGCTCCTGCACTCTGCCTCCTGTCACAGCTCTGAAGGTCCACATCAACCCACATATCACCATGCCACACTTGCTCCACATTCCAGACTTTTCTTCCAGCTCTTCCACATTTTCAACCCTCATATTCTGGATGACCATGACATTTCCCCTCTTGTTTCTCTCCTTGTTTCTCCTTCCTTCCCATGACCCTGACCTCCTTCTGCCCTCCTTCCCTGAAATCCCTTCCCTCCTATGCCCACAACCCTCAACCACCCTCCATCCTCTCCCCATATAAACCACTTTTCAGTCTGTCCCACTCCCACTGGACTACAGACTGGACATTTGTTTTTTGCAGAACCAGACGGATGGGTACCAGAAGGGCACTCCTATGAGGAAATGAGTCCCCTTTCTCCATAGAGGACTTATTTTCTCTGCTCAGATATGGCCTCCTGGAGCTACCTGGGTGGATGGGTGGAGCGGGGTCAAGATCTGGCCCCCTTGCTGTATTTGCCCATTTTATAATGCAAAAATTCTGCTTCATTCTCTGACTAGGAGACTTAATATTAAAAATTCTAGCATTT
>JAOXXN010000364.1:744035-762018 GCA_026770055.1 Myrmophylax atrothorax
GTCAAAGACCCTTTTTTTGACTCAGAGGGCTGATGCTTTTTAAAAAGTGAGAGTGATTTAAAAAATTCAACACAACCCACGTTAAAAGATACAATTTTCTTTTCCAAACAGCACCACCCTCCTCACTCATCCAACTGCAGCCAGGAAGGTTTTCCTTTCTCTTCCTCTGAAGGAGACAGTGAAAAGGCAGTGCCCTCTTGAAGTTCAGACGTTAATTACTGTGTTAGAATATTTTGCTAAATTACACAGCATGGCCTCAGGAGATAACAGGCACTAAGAGAAGGGAGGGGAGTGGATACCCATCTACATGCTGCACCGCAGACTCAGACGTGGGGGGAAGGCAATTAGACGGGGAGTATTTATCCTCCCTGCACCACCACCCCGAGGCTTTCAGTTAGCAGCATGTACCCAGCCAGGGAAGCGATGGGAGTGTGCCAAGATTTTAAATGATGCTGAAATGGGACTGTCTCTGCCAACCAGACTGAAGGTAGGAGACAACTCCTGCAGAGAAGCAACTGTCCTGCCTGCTGCCAGCCTGCCGGGTCTGATCCCTGCTGATTCACAGATCCTGCGAGCTGCCCTCAGTCCCCAGGGCTGGTAATAAGACCTTAAAAGCATCTGTCTTGGGCCAGGTCACTGACCACATTTCTCTCTGGGGATATCCCAGGGTACCCACCCAGTCCCAGCAGCAATAAACCCCTCAAGCTGGAGGGATCTCTATGAATTGATCCCGCAGCCACACAAAACAGTTCTGCAGTTTAATTAATCTTTCTGTGACAAGCTGCTTCTGGGGGTTAGCCCCAAAACTGTCCCAAAAGACCTGCCTGCTGCACCTGAGAGGGGGATGGTGCTACAGCAAGGCTGTTCCCTGTCACTCCTGATACCCAACTCCCCCGCATCTAAGCAAGGACATTGTGGGTGAACAACCAGGTGGGTAAAAAATGGGTTGGATGGTTGGGCACAGAGGATTGTAGCTGTTGGATTACAACACAACTCTGCCTGAGGTCCAGGCATGAGCAATACTGAGGCATTATCCTGGGACCTGCCCTACTTAGCATCCTTATCAATGGTCTGGATGAGGTGAGGAGCACAACCTTGTCACATTTGGAGATTTGGGGGTTAGGGATTTTGAGATTTGGGGATGTACTGAACATGCTCAAGGAGCTGCCATCCAGAGGCACCTCAGCAGAGTGGAGAAAAGTGTCAAGAGGAAACTGAAATATTCAACAATAAATTAGACCAGTGCAGGACAAGAGCACAGGGACATTGGTAACGGTGCGATAGGGTTATTATGGGGGCTGAGACGGGGTACAGAGCCCACCCTGTATTGCCTGCCTGTGTGAGACACCAGCCAGTGGGGTGCCTTGAGGGGACCATAGTGGCATTGCCACCTGGCATCTCCTTGAACTCAAGGCCCCCAAGCCAGTTTTTCCACCTCCTTGCTCTGTTGCCATAGGCAACTGCTCAGGTTACCTGGCTATAAAGCCAGGTCTAACTGCTAAATGGCGTCATAAAAACAAACAAATGCTTCCAAAGCAGCACTCAGCACCAACCACCTTGGCTGGAAGTGGTTGCTCCTGGCAGGGGGCTGGCAGGAAGGTGGCAGCTCCCACCCCCAGAGGCACCTCCTGCGTCGGTGTCCCAACAACACCTACTGAGGATGAGACTGAGACACGGGAGGAGCCAAAACCTCCCAACACTACTCATTTGTCCTGGCTTCTACAGAGCACAGTCATGGCTCCACACTGGCTATGAGCCCTCCTTCCCTGCAGATCTCAGAGGTCACCAAGTACTGGGCTGGGTCCCTCAGGATCCAGTGCTAATTCTCCTGCTCCCCAGCAGCACTGAGGGATGAAGCAGGGGGGTCACTGAGCTGGGGTGGCCCACGCCCACCCTGCTGACACACACACAGCCATGGCAGCACAGAGCTGCATGAAGAACAGCCAGCTCCAACACTGCTTAGGAAAGAGCTAGGGAAGGCAAAAGTGGTGACAATCAGTGAACAATAGATGGCAAGTAGCATTATTTATTATCTCTACATCTTCAGCAGCCATGGGGCACTTCTTGCCCCACACACAGGGCTCTGATGGTTCCACTGACATTTGCTGCTCCCTTGTCTTAACCCATTTTCTACAATTTGCTGACTCTGCCCAAGGCCACAGAAAAGAAGAAGTATGGCCAGACTGCAAGAAACAAAGACTGTCACAGCTCTGAAGGTCCACATCAACCCACACATCACCATGCCACACTTGCTCCATGTTCCAGACTTTTCTCCCAGCTCTTCCACATTTTCAACCCTCATATTCTGATTCCCATGACATTTCCCTGGTTGTTCTTCTGGTTTTGGGGGACATGCAATGTAAAGCATTGTTAGAGCAGGGCTGAATGTGCTCCCTGGTCTTTGGACATGGGGCAGAGGTTTTGGGGTAGCAAGGATATCAGCATGTTCAATTCTCACCATCCTGGAAGGGCAGAGTGAGATGTAGAGGGACAAATTTAGGGTGGTTTTGTGAAATAAAGTGAGGCCAGAATAGAGAGGGCTACAGGGCTGGGAGGAGACAGAGGAACTCCCTCTTGCTGAGACCATCATGCATGGGAGTCAAGACAGCTTCCTAAAATTGCTGCAGCTGTCATCATCCTGACAGATAAAAGACCCATGGAGGAATGTCATCCTGGAAGATGCCACCACTGGCCCCAAGTGAGAAGATCGAGGCCTGCAAGCAGACAAGGGCCAGGTCCACAGTGCCCTGGCTGCAGCACCACCATCCCTGGGAAAAGCCTTTATCCCAGGAACAATGCCTTCTTCCAGTTCTGAGGGGAGAATAGGAGGAAAGCTCTTTTATTTCTATTTAACATCTCTGTTTCGTTATCCTTTTCACAGGCTTCCCAGATTCGATGGGTGCAGCAGTCTTCTTGTTCTCATCTGCAAAGGGCTCTCCCCCTTTCCACAACCATCTTCAGTTATGATCTCTGGGCTGAGCTTGGGGATCCATTTCCCTTTTCCAAACTAAAATATGGACTGTTCCAAGCATAAAATCATGTTTTGATCCAAACCATCGTTCAAACTCACTGTGCTCCACGAAATCATTTTAATGAGTGCTGCACCCACAATTCCCTTGGTAAACCACCTCTTTGCCTAAAATCCCAGTGCTGACCCTACCAGACCTTATTGTGAAGACACTCTCCAGCTGTACAAACCTCATCCCAAACCCTCAGAATAGCTCTGGAAATTAAACTTTTCCATTCTTTGGGGATTCAGCTGCCAGGAGACACAGTCACAGTGTTGGATGCGGCAGCAGACCCTTCCTGCTCCCCCCACCCTGTTTTCCAGCAGACAGCTCAGAAGAGGATGAACTGGGATGGGGGCTTGGTGTGGACCATGTTTGTATCAAGGGGCACAGCAAATTCCTTGGCTCCCAAAACACTGCCTGGGAGAGGTGGCAGCTCTGACACAAATTTCCTTTTCTGTAATTAAACACCCACTCCTGTGTTTGACATCAAATACAGTGGTCGGCCTGCTTCCCTGAGGATAGTGATGAGCCTTGGTTCGATTAAGCAGCAAACCCTGCATTTATCACTCCAGTCTCACCCCTAATGAACTTCTCTTTTGATTTTTTTCCAGCCCACAAAACCAACCCATCCACACTGCTCAATAAATAGCACTGGTGTTGTCACCCAACACCCCAGTCATGTTCCCAGCTCCTCCTCACCCAGCATGGATGTCCTCACTGCTACCCTCACTCCCTCCCACCCAGCTAATGATGGTGTTAATGAACTTTTATTCTTGGAGGGAAAAGAAAGGAGTTGGAGAGAGGAAGCTTTGCAGGGAGAAGGGAAGAGACACTCCTGCCTCAGTCATTAGGCAACTCTTCCCTTCCTCTTGCTTGCTCCCTCACTGACCTTTGGCTGAGTCTGCCAGAGCCATAAAAGAAAAGGGAAAAAGAAAAAAAAACGAGAGAAACTAAAAAGCAAGAAGAGCAAAAAGGACAGGCAGGACAGGCGGAGGGAATGATGTTATCTTGCCTCTGATAATGATTTATGGTCAAAGGATGGGTGGATGAAGGCAGAGGGAGCTAGGCAGGATTGTGGGCAGCACAGAGCAGGTTTGCTGGGGAGTGCCCTGGGGGGAGAGAGTTAGGGATGAGGGGCTGAAACTGTACATGGCGATGTATGTGCTGACCAGGAGAAGGGGAAAAGACCCATGATGAGTGCTACTACACCTTGTGACCTGTCTTGAAGTATGGGGAAGTTCCAAGTCTTACAGGTCATGATGACAACCCCTCCTACCTTGGGACACCACCCCCCACTAGTGGTTCATGGAGTTCAACAAGGGATGAGCACTCTGTACTATTAGGGACTTTCCACATTCTCATGCAGCACCCTGCAGGGCCAGCCTATGCAAATGTCCCTGTCCTCTCCCGGGTGCAGCTGGAAGGGGCCACCACCATCTCCTTGTCTGCATCTAGTCTGGCTTTGGTTCTGGCAACCATATCAGAGCCTGGTATTTATCACTGCTGATAAATAGGTGATCCTATTCCCCTGGGCTGGCCCTGTGTACCGGGATTAGCTGACAGTGTTAAAAACCAGCAGCAAGATGAAAACCCATTCCAGAGCCATGGAAGAGGAATGGCATGAGACAAGGTCAGAGCACCGCAGAGTGAGCAGTCACTGATCAACCATTTTGGGGCAGGAGAGCTGGAAGAGCCAGGTTCACCCATGTCAGCTAAGCTAACAGTCTTCTGAGAATCATGGAATGGCTTGGGTTGGAAAGGACCTTAAAGATCACCTCGTTATTAAAGGTCATCTAGTACAGATGACCCTTAAAGATCATCTTGTTATTAAAGGTCATCTAGTAAAGTCATCTTCTGAAAAAACCACACTGTAGGGACAGACCTGTCCTGCTGAGGAACAGAGATATATTTTTAAGTGCAAATTTATGCAAGGCATCTGGACATAATTAGTAAAGTGTTTTTATGGAGCTGCCATGTAGTAAAAAAAAAATAGCCCTGATACATGAAATTCATATCCCTCTGTGCAGCCCTAGATCACCACCATGTCCCCACATATCAGAAAGGTGACAAGAAGGACTGTGACGACATGGCAATAGCTGACAGGAGTGGGCAGGCAAAAATGCTGGCAGAATCAGGGCTGGGTTGTGTCATAGTTCTGATGGGAAGCAGAGGGAAACTAGGACTTTGCCAGACGTCAGGATCTTCTCCATAAGGTGACACACAGCTCTGTGGGCAGAGATTTTGGGGAAGCTTGACTATTTTTAGTGTCCCTGTCCCACCTCCTCCTCTGGGTATGTGTGCCTCATCACGATGCCTGTGCTCCTTCTCACAGCTACAGTCACCATCTGTGAACCCTACCCACAAGATTAGCACGAAGACAAAACATTTATGATGTGTTTGCATTCAGAGAAAACTTCCCATGCACGTAAAAAAGTCATCACCAGCACTTTCTTTATCCTCCCCTTGCTTGAGGTCTAGCGGAGAACTTATTTTACACCAAGTTATTTATGGCCTGACAGAAGCACCACTGACAATTTGAGATTCACAGCTCCAACCCTGGGGAACGAGGCAGATTTGTCTGAGAAAGTCTTCTACAGGCAGCAGCAGGGGACAAAACCATCTTTAGAACAGGATGGGGGGAAGCCCTCTCTTCCTCTACTGAACATCAGCACTCAAGTTCTCTCCTGTATGTACTCACTGAAGTTTCTGCCACCACCCTGAGCCATGGGGAGCTCATGGTCTGATGTGAGCTGATCAGGAGCTCAGGTTATGAAATGGCCCCAGTGCTGGTGGCAGGGCTGGGTTTCTGCTGTGCTAGGTGGGGACTAAAGGCATAGTGGACTTCATTTCTCTCTCTCTTTCCTCCCCTCAGTCTGTCTTATCTATTCAGGTGGCTTCACCTGCTTTATGAAGCTTTTTAAGCTGCTTAGGTGGGGATTTGTACAACATTGGCATTTGCAAACTCAAACATTGGGTTTGCCATCCCAGCTGCTGGTCTTTGCAAACCTTTGGACAAAGGGAGCATTTGCTTTAATTATTATGCTTTAATGATCAGGAATACAATATGCAGGGAGACCCAAGCATCCCTGCAGACACAAGTACTTTTGAGGTGAGAAGTGTTGACACTGGCAAAGCAAATCTCCAGGAATCAAAAAGCAAACACAGGATTCTAGAATGTTTTGGATTGAATGGGATTTTAAGGACCATCTCGATCCAACGCCCTGCCATGGGCAGGGACGCTTCCCCCTAGACCAGGTTGCTCCAAGGCCTGTCCAAACCAGTCTTGAACAATTCCAGGGATCCAGGGACAATTCCCACTGTCATCTATGAACCACAGGCATCTCCACACTGCAGCGCAACAGCTTGGCCCAGTGGCAGAGAAGGACAAACTGAAGGCATTTACCTCCCTGAGGCAGGTATAGATGGGGCAGACAAGGACTCGAAAGGGCTCTCCAGTGCTGCTCCTCATGGTCCCAAAGACTTCACAGAGGAAGGTGATGAATCCCAGCCAGCGCTCCACGTCCCGCTGCTGCAACTCCTCCCGCATAGTGAAATCCTTCTGCAAGAGGGACAGAGACAAGAGGCTGCATCAACAAAACCACATCACCACGGGAGAGGCAACAGCTGTCTAGAGAGAGAATTAGGAGGAAATTGAAACTCAGGGTGGGGGGAGGAAGACAGACAGACTGACTCTTTGGTAACAGTGGGGAGATTACTCAATGCACATGGCGTGGCTGGAGTTTCAACACAGCAAAGCCTCCAGAAGGCAGGTATTGTAGAAATATCACCAGCTCCTGCAATAACTGTCACAGCTTGCACTAGAGACCATGCCCCCTGTGCCCTGCTGTCCCTCTTGGACAGACACAGGGACTCTTTCTCATATGCACAACAATAGCATTAAATAAAATGCAGGGGAAATAGTGGTGGCCATGCTGGGCTTGGTGGTCCGAGTGGACCTACCCAGCCCATTCATTCCAGTATCTTCAGCAGACTCAGTGTCTGGCCAGGAGCATCCTAATGGTCTGGCTGCTTGCTGGTGTCTCACAAAATAATGGCAGACTGGCTCCTTGCCCAAGTAGAAGATCAGGGCAGCCTGGGCTTGGCATTAAAAGGTCACCCTGCTCCTGAGCTGATGGTTGCTATGACTAAGGATTATCCCAGTGACGTGATTTATGGATCAACATCAGGAGGAAGCATGCAGGGAGATAGCTGCCTTCCCATCAGTCTTCTAGCTAGGGGGAAAAATAGGGGTTTGTCCAAAGGCAGGATATGAAAAGGGATGTTTGTGTTGGAAGTGTGTGGTAGAGAGCACGGGACAACACAGAAAAGCAAATAAAAACCTTTCCTGAGAATGGCACAAGGGAGTGCATGATGTTCAGAGTCAAGAAGGTTTCCGTGGGCTCAAAGTGATGCTGCAGAGCTTCTTGCATGACATCCCACGCGACTTTGTTTGTCTGTCTCCATAGTGACCCTTCCTCAGTACTAAAAGTTAGCAGACACTAAGCAGGGGAATATTAAAGCAGAGGACAAGCTTGTTCTCTACACTGTGTGTTCCCAGTGAGGGTTGCACAACATTTGAAATCCAGCAACTAAATAAATTATCCTCTACGTCTTTCATCTCAGTTTGTTCCTCCTGCCTGAGACAAAGCACTTTGCTGGTGCAAGTGGTCCGACCTGCAGCTGCTCCCTGCAAAGCCAGGGACTTACAAAAGCCACCACACCAAAGTCTGCCCTCGTGCCCTGGACAAGACACAGGAGATCTTTCTTTTAGAACAAAGGTAAATGAAACAGCTACTAAAGCAAGCCAGGAAAAAGCTCAATGATTATTTTCATGACACAACTGTGTGCACAGAAAATCCAAGGCAGGAGCTATTTATGTTTCATTACAAAAGGAAAAGTAAAATATGTATTTGCATATGCAGGAAAAAGACTTGTAAAATAACCAAAGCACTTATTAACCAAACAGTGATGACTAACTCCTCTCTACACCCATTTCCATAAATCAGTTGCCCAACTGTGTCTGTGACTCCAAAGTCAACCTGCAGCCAAATCCTGTTGGGTCTTCCCAGACTCTCTGGGGGCGTTTGCATAGTTCATCCTTTCATTATCCAGTAAGTCCCTGTGCAGTGATGGAGGAGTTATTTGCCAGCTCAGTTTATCACCCCGGAGTTACCAAATTACTTGTTTTGGAGTTTTCACTTGAATTTTAATGCAAAAAAAGTCAAAGAGAAATGGTGTCCTGATTACTGAAAAATTAAAAATCCAAGTGAGAGCATCCCATGCCCCTCATATGCCTCATCCACCCATAAAGTGGACAAAAATAGCTCCCTTTGAACTCTGGAGCATTTCCTTGATGGTCTGAGATCTCTCCATCCCCTGGCACTGTCTCCTTCATCTCATGCAGCACCCAACCCAGTTCCAGCCCCAACCCATCCTGTCCCTCAACACTCCTTGCCCTGCCTGGGAAGGCCCACACTGATGTACCTGGGGAGCTGCACTGTATTTTGGGATCTTTGGGACATGCTAGGAAATTCCTAGCATCTTGGGATAACTGCACGGGCTCTGTGGACCCAGATTACTGGGAAAGAATGGAAACCACTGCAGGAAATTCCCCCTCTTCCCGTTTCTGCTTCAAACATAGTGTCCTCCTCTGCAACCTTGCAAGAGAGAAAACTGACTGTGCAACATTGTCACTTAAAAAAGTATTTTCTGTAAAAAATCCCAAACAATCAAACCAGCCAACCCACTCAAAATTTCCATAAAACAACTAGTAAATGAAACCAAACTTATCAGGCCTGGGATGGAGCTGGGGAAGAAGGGTTATCACCACACATCATCCTCTTTTTTATATCCTGTGGCAGCCTGTGGGTGATGCCACCCAGCAGAGACATAAATGAACACTGCCCCCAACTCTGCAGCTGAAGAAGACCCTTGTAAAAGAAAAGGACTGGGGTTCCCCTGCTCCTCCAGGCACAAAAAAACTTGTGCAGACTTTGATGGATCCCTGTGAAGATGGGGGAGGGGGATGGAATGTGAGATGGATGCAAAAGGCACTGCAATCGTTTTCACCCAGAATGTGATGCTGCAGTGGGAATAGTTTTACTCCACCTGTAGACTCAGGTTGGGCCAAATTTTGCAAAAGGAGATGATATGTATGTACTCTGCAAAAGGAGGGGGTGGTACTGACTCCTCTGATGAAGTAGGAAAAGCATCTTGCCAGAGGTAGGAATTAGGTTTTTTAGACCATTCCTGCCTAGAGGCCAGAGTTGGGCATGGCAGGAACCTCCATGATAGCTGGACTTGCAGTGCCAGGGCTATCCTGGTATGTCCTGACATACTCATCTGCTTCAGATCGGGTAGGAGCACACGAGGAAGGTGCTCTGGGGAGCTCTGTCCTTAAATCTGGCTTTCAGACAGGAGGTTTGACCGGTACCACAGCACACACAGATGGGCAAGCCAACCTAAATGCCACCCATGCAAGAGTGTTCCACCTCCCCTGGGGTGTCCATTTTTGAGGAGACCATCTAGGTTGTTTGCCCACTGGATTTGCATGTGCAATTCACCTGGCTGCAGGTCAGCCATGCTCCCAGCAGGACCTGTGACCCTTTGAGAACATGGAGAGCAACTCAACTGTTTCCCCAAAGGGTGTGCAACGAGGAGGGATGAGCCAGGGCAACCACAGGGGAAAGGTGAGGAGCTGGCCAGCAGCGAAGAGTGGCTCAGCAGAGAACAAACCCCATGTCCTGTTGCCTGGGGCACATCTGATGGAGCCGTGCCCTGACCCACAGACCTCCACAGACTGGTGACAAGCCTTGAGGGGGCTGAAAAGTTCTGAAAGCAGAGGGCTGGGTCACTGCCCTGCCCAGTGAACTTTATTTGCTCTGGAAATGCCTCACGGAATTATATAAAAATAACCTGTGGATTGGCTTGCCCCATGCTTAGGTAGTGATGTCAGGGCAGCAAGCAAATTATCTTTCATCAGTTTGGCTGTATTTTTAAACAGGAATTGTATTACTAATTTGGGGGTGCTCTGGCCTGTAGATAATCTGGGTGTGTTTACTGGATGACCTTCCTTCAGTGCCTATAGTTTAAAATAAAATGTATTTATACCAGGTAGCAGGGTTGATCACTCTTCTCTGCCTGGTTTGGGAGAAGAATTCACTGGGAAACCATGTGGCAAGTGGGAGGATGGCAAGTGGACCCCTTAAAAAGGTCTCATACAGGACAAGTATGGGGCATAAACCTGAAGGCTAAGCATGTTAATTGTGTTGGGCCTCACCACATGTGATGGGTAGGTCAGGGTTGCCTTGTATTCACACATCAGAGAGATGGCCCACAGCTCAGACCATCTTCTGACATCCCCTGTTGGACCCTCTGAAAGCTGGGCTGAAGTTCCTGCCAGAAATGAAAATGCAAAATGCCTTTATCTTGGAAGTCTCCGCTCTTGCATCCAAGTGAAAGCCCACTCCTCTTCCCTGTGTAGATGCTGGTCATGGAACACTACCCTTTCCTGGCTCCTGAGACCTCTCCAAGCCTAGGACCAAGCTAGAAGAGCCAAGAGGAATGGCCACTCCATAGGAGAGGAGACAAATCCATCCTCTAACATTTTTGGTGGGCAGCAGAGTCAAGTGGGATGAGAAGCAGCATTTTGCCATCAGATCTAAGCCCTCACTCCGGACCAGACAGCTGCAGCTGAAAATTCATCCCTTGGGAGTTTGCCACACCTTTTTTAAGACGAGTTCCAAATACCTTTTCCCCAGATCTGGGCCCACCGAGTCATGGCTGACTCTGTCAGCAGCAACTGAGGGCAAAAGTTTAGTGTGGGATAAAAATGAGGGTTAATTTAAGCATCACCACCTTCTGATGGAAAAAAAAGACACATTTGGGCTTGTTGCTCTGTAAACACAGGACTCTTCCTCTGGCAGCTCTGCTGTTTACTCAGTCATTGTCAAGGAGGCAGGAAATACTGAGTCAGAAATACTGCACAAAAAGAAATATATAATGCTTAGATATCTGTGCTAGGAGCTGTATAAAAAGTTGAGAGAGGCTGTGCTAAATATTTGATATTACTGGCAATGTGCTGCAAAAGGCTGAAGCCCTAAATGGCTCTTTGGAAAGGGCCTGAGGCAAATCAAAGTGCTGGAGGAGGGAGTTGGTGGGTACAGGCAGGACAGCCTGTCCTTTGTTGCTGTCCTGGAGAAGCATACCCTCCACCTGCTCACTCCCCAGACCTTCCTAGAAAGACCCAATAAATGATGTTTTCCTTGCTTATAATTTGTATTGCTTGTATTTAGGTCCTGGCTTGGGAGGAGGTTCTGCAGTGTAGCTTTGCTTTCTGAGGAGAATAACCCAATGAAATGAGTTGTTTGTACCACTGGCATTCAGAAGAATGTGCTGGAGAAAGCTATGACAGCACAAGGAGTGATCAAACACCTCTGTCCATGGATGGCTGGGGTCTCACTGAGCTCCTCTGTCCCACTCACAGCTTCATTGGGAATATCTCACTCCACAGACACTGCTACACAAACTCCTTTGCTGGAGATGGCGGGACCATCAGCTTTTCCATGGGCTCTGCTCTTCCTCCAGCCTCCTGAAGCAACACCTCAGGACTCCCTCCCTGTCTGACCCAAGAGCAGAGCCACACTGAGATCCCACCACACTATTCTTGCCCAAGCTGCCAGCACACGGACAAGACAAAGCAGAGTAAGACGATGATAAAAGCCCTGCTTTGAGCCAACAGCTTCCATGCAGTACCTGGAAAACAGCAGCACAGGAGGCTGAGGTTTATTTTCAGACCTGTGTGGGCTCCCATCACCTCTGTACCCTGATTTCCCATCCGGCAAACGGGAATGATTTACTCATCTTCCTTTGTAAAGTGCTCTGGGGTGTGTGACTGAGACATGCAAATCGTGGCAATTATTATGACTCCAAGAAAGGAGCTATTGACATTTAAAGTAGATAAAGCCTTTAAATTACAGATGACACCCTGTGCCCAGCCTTGCAAAGGTCCTGGCTTCACCCAGCCATGAGACATTTCACTCCCACAGACTTTCATCATGTTGTTTCCTCTAAGCTGCATCTGCACCACATGAACGTGCACTGGCTTCTTCTCAAGGTGTTTTGGCCGTTTTGGAACAGCAGGAAATTCTACTGGTGGCCTTCAGTGTGGACCTGAACTCATGATGGCCACAGATTGTGAATCATTTTAATCAGGGAGGTCTCCAAAATGCATTGCACAGTGAAGGTCCAGGTTACCAGGACTGTGACCACCACTCCAATGGACAATTAGCACCCATCAGCTGACTACCAGGTGACTTATAACTTGTATTAGGGGTCATTGACTAATTCAGAGAATCATGGAATGTTTGGGTTGGAAGGGACCTTAAAGTTCATCTTATTCCAATCATCTGCTATGGACAAGGACACCTTTCACTAGACCAGGTTAGTCTAAGCCCTGTCCAACCTGGCCTTGGACACTTCCAGTGACCTGGAATTCTTCCAGTTCTACAAGAACAAGTCATCAAAGATCCTGCAGCCATCAGGCAGACACAAAGAATGCTGTTTCCTCTCAAAAGGATGTGGGCAGGGAGGGGAAAGTAAGGTCAGAAAACTCCTGTTCTTCTAAAGGAGAGGCGGGGCAAACTCCCATGATTAGGAGCATAATTAATTTTAAATTCCTAGGTCTGGGTAACTGAGGCAGCTGATGATCAGAGCCAACAGAAGCTGTGGGTACTTCCTGTGTCTTCCTGTACAAACACCCTGAGGTGACCAAGTGAGCGGTTAATTGAACCTCCTGCCCCCTGGTCTCCCCATGACTTCTCTATCTGGCTCCAAATCTGCGATCAGCAACAATTACCCACCCAATGTGGGCGTCCCATGGCTTGAGCTGGTGATGTCTGTGAGGTCCTTGGGGGCTTTGGAGGTGCAAGCAGTTAATTATTGATTTATCTGAGATTTAAATCATCCTAGTGGGAATGTAATGATGGGTGTGCAAACAAAAACGTTGCTGTTAACCTTGCAGTTGCTAGAGATCTTGGAGCACTGTCTGAGTGGAAGCTCTGAGAGGACCAGGAGGGTGAATTCAGTAGCATGGTCTGCACACCACCAGCAGCCAACACCATTTTGCCCTGAGTGTTTGCCAGTGCCTCCTCCAGTGCTACCCAGGTGACGGAGTTGTCTTCCCTGTCACCTAATTTTTATTGCTACCCTTCCTATCTCACACCTTTCCGGATTCCCAAACACGTGTCAGGGTGTCAGCTCAGCTGGATAGCAGCAGTTTATCAACACTTTAAAGACTTGTTTTCCCACGAACCCAGACACAGCAAAACATCGTTACCAGCCTCTGCCAGATCTTACAGCGACCAGAGGCACATGGACAGATCTGTCATCTGCAGGACACACAGACAGGGAACTAATGATGTGTCTGAGAATCAGAAGCCAATCTCTCAGTTCTGTGGAGTGGGAGAGGAGGGGAGACAAGAGACCGTAAAGAAATGCAAATTAATTTCCTTGTTGGGTTGTCATCAGAGCAGCTGGTGCAACCATTTGATCCAGCCCTGCAGACACTCCACGGCTGTATTGCCCAGAGGAGGCAACTCCCACTCAGAAGCCTTGCTCCTCCATAGCATTTCAGAGGACCCTTGTTATATTAATTTTATTCATTTAAGTCCTGGTTCTGTGGGAACCTCGAGGCAGCGATGTGCTCTTTGCCTTTGCCTTTATGAATGGGCTAACCTTGGATGTTGGGAGACACCAAGAGTTCTCCCCCTGATATGGAGACAAAGCATACATGTCCCTTGGAGCATCCCATCCCTAGGGTAGCAATCCTCTCCCCACTACATGGAGGTGGCAGGAAGAGAAGGGATCAAGCACAGTGGATCCCTACTCATCCCAGCATCTGCAGCAGCACTAATACTCCCACTCCATGGAAAAGCATGTTAATATAAATCTCTCAGCCCACTTGCTGCATTCCCCATTGCAGGTGTAAAACCATTATGGTTTGAAGAAATCCCAGAAAAAATATTTGGAGGCTACTTTATACAGGTGGGGGTGGTTTGGTGGGCAGTTTGCAAACCCTTCCCGAAATGTGAGCCTTAACACCATCTCCAGATCTGCTCAGAGGCCACTTTTGTGTGTGAAAAATGCCCATCCAACTCCCAACACCACTTTGGAGTGATGGCTGGGAACCCCAGTTGTGGCTGATGGGTGGATCCTGATTCCAAATGGCACATCCTGAGCTTCCCAGCCTCACAGTCCAAGAGGATGCAGGAGGGACCCGCTGGATTTTGCCAGCAGGAGGCTGTGGAGGCAGGTGCTGCTTGGTCCAGGCATCAGGGATGGAGGAGTTCCATGTGCACTCGAAATGAAGCTGTGTCCATTGAAAGTCCAGCTTGCTTGTGGATGAATGAAACCAGGCAGGGAAAAGCAGGCAGCTAATCCTGTTTGTTGATGGGAACCTTTCTGCACAGGCACTTCTGGCTTCGACTGGCTCAGACTGAGGAGGGATTTTCTTGGGTGCCTGGCAGCAGAACGTTCTCCTGTGGGATGCTAAGACCTTCCTAGGGAGTACATGGTTGGTGGTGTTCACCATGAGGTGGGACTGGGACCACCAACCAGCTCAGCTGGCAGTGAAGTGCAAGGCACTGAGGCTTGGCCTCTGCTTCTTGTCAAGCCGGGACCAGTGGATGAATGAAGCCCTGGAGGCTTTTCCCATACCCAAAACCTGCCCCTGAAGTAGAAGCCCTTGAACTCTGTGATGCAGGAAAGCTGACAACTTTTGGATGGACACAGGTGGCTACAGACAGGTCCTAGAGGCATGACGCCTTATAGGTCGGAAAGGACTTTTAAAGCTTACCTCATTCTAACCCTCCTGCCATAGACAAGGACACCTTCCACTATCCCACATTGCTCCAAGCCTTGTCCAGTCTGGCCTTCAACACTTCCAGGGATTGAAAGTGCACAGTCCACAGTTTCTCTGCCCAACCTGTGCCAGGGCCTCACCACCCTCACAATCAAGAATTCCTTCTCAATACCCCATCTAACCCTGTCCTCTGGCATTGGGAAGCCATTCCCCCTACTCCTGTCCTTCCATCCCTTGTCCAAAGTTCCTCTCCAGCTCTTCTGGAGCAACTTTAGGCACTGGAAGGGGTGACCAGGTGTCCCTAGAGCCTTTTCCTCCTCCAGGTGAACACCCCCAGCTCTCCCAGCCCGGTTCCAGAGCAGAGGGGCTCTAGCCCTTGGAGTATCCTCCTCTTGAGCCACTCTAACAGGTCCATGTCTTTCCTGAACTGAGGACTCCAGAGCCCAATTATGGCCAGAGTTCTTGGCTCTCTCCTTTAAAAAAAAGGCAAAACCCCCAGAAAGATGGTGGGTGGGAGAGCATGGGGGTTCTGCAGGGAGCTGGCCAGGTTCATCGTGGGATAGGCTTTCCTTCCATCTGACCAGAGAATGAACCGCAAGGATGCTCAAGGAACTGGAGGAGTTAACAGACTCCCAGCCAGAGATATTTATGGCACCCAGAGTTCCTGCAAAGTTTCATACCAGGACCCTTTACTAAATTCTTTCGGTCATGGGAGAAAACACCGCAACTGTTTAGTCTGCAGGGAGGTGGTGGCTCTGGCCCAGCACTCAATGTTGCTGAGCAAACACGCTGGAAAGCAAAAAGGCAGAAACCCCTCTTATCTCCTCTGTCTGCTTTTCCCCATGTCTCTCCCACCATCACAGCCAGGGATCCAACGGCCATCAGGCACTGCTGCTGGATGCCCTCACTGGAAACATAGCTCTGGGACGGGGGACAAGCAGCCACTGAAAATCAAGACTTGCAGGTGAAGTAACAGTCTGCTAAAAATGTTATTTACATGAAGGAGTTCAGAAAAATTTTCCTCAGGGGCTAATATTTACAAATTCTATGCAGCCAGGGAGCTTTTGCTATAAGAAATGTTGTATTTGGTTGTTTTGGTTTTTTTTTTAAGGGAGATAAAAGATGCATTCATCTTTTCTTCTCATCTTCTGAAGCATATAGGTATGGAGCACCCTATAAAGCCTCTGAAGCTGCCTGTCCATACTGGGAAAGCTGAGATTAGAAAAAAGACCTGCAGAAAACAACATCGACTGGGAAAAGTCCCTGATCACCTTCGTACTTCATATCTCTAAAGGATGTTCATGATTCCCAGGGCTCATTTTGCAGCATAGTGGCAGACTTTGAGCATCACTATGTAAGATCACTGGATGGCATGGGTTGGAATATTAAAGAGCTGGAAGGAAACAGACTTTACTCTCATGAACAAAGCAGAAATGGAAAGGGTTTTTTTTCCAGCCTGACACTATTTCCTTAGCTGGTGGACACTTCACTTTCACTATCTTCACTTTCAGTTCCTGCTGCTCCTGGACTAGAAGTGTTAGTTAGAATAGTTTGGATTGGAAGGGACCCTCAAGATAATCCCGTTCCAACCCAGTTGGATTGGCAGGGACACCTTCCACTAGACCAGGTTGCTCAAAGACCTGTCCAACCTGGCCTTACCTTTGGGTTTAGATTCCCACCACTGCTAGAGATGCTCCTCTTAACTCCCCTTTAATTAAAAAAATAATATGTAGAGCAACAGTTACTAAAAAAAAGGCAAGAAAAGTGGAGGAATTTATCACTGGGAGGGGAAATGGAAGCACTGGTTTTGGATGCTCAGTGAGGAGAGAGAGCATGAGGGGGACGCCATGGGTGGCAGCACTTCTGATGAGACCAAGATGTGTCAAGATGGAGCAGCATCATCCAGCCTCATGTTCTTTGCTCCTGTCTCCAGGACTTGGATGTTGAGTTTTGGATTGGTATCAGGTCTGGCAAGCTGTGGGACAGGGACGTGAAATAATTCTAATTTCTCATTCCTCACCCCCCAAGTATCCTCTTGCTTCACTGCTCCTGGGACTCACCCCAGCAGAACCCCTTTCCACCATCATTTTGAATTTCCTTTTTTAAATGCCAGCAGTGGGAAAAGATGAGGCTGTGCAAAACGATCCTCCACAGGGGAGGTAAAAGGGATGTGGATTTTTGACAGATAGCAACACACAAAAATACCCACCAGTGAAAAAAACCTGAGTCTAAGCCTGGCTGGGGGATGCCACCTGAGGGTGCCCATGCTGCAGGTTGCATGGGACTGTCCCTTTGGGTGCCACTACAGCAATAAAGCCCACCTGGCTGGAAGCTGAATCTCGTAAAAATTCTCGTGATTTAGCTATAAAACCTTAAAACAAGAGATTTCTTCCCATCAGAGCACAAGAGCATCCCCAGTATGTTGTGGGCCTGTGTCCAAGTGATGCCAGAGATGGGCAAAGCATAAGTTATCTCATTTCCCCCCTTTCCTAGGAAAGAAAAAGTGGTGTTGTTCCCTCCGGCATTCTCCTACCCACGCCTCATCTTTGGGTTGATGCTGGCAAGTGTGTCTGCTCTGGCCTTGGCTCAGGAGGGGATGTCCCTGGCACATGCTTCTCCAGTGTGCTCCTGTGTCAGAGGGATGCCTCATTTCCTATCCAAGTGTTTGGGGGATGTGGGGGTTTTCAGGAGGGGTTCCAGACAGGGTGATGTATCACAGGGTGATGTATCACAGGGTCCTAATGAGCCTCCAAAAAGCCTGTCTCCAGGTGAGGTGAAGGGAACTAGGTTAAGAGCAGGGCTGGGGATCCCAAGGTGGCCATGGGTCTGGGCAGCAGGAATCTTCCAACCCTGCAACATCCCCAAATCCCCACCTTGGGGTGGCTGCAGCAGCCCAAGCTGGATTTATGTCGGAGCAGCAGGAGCAGATGGTCTCTCAGGAGGGTGCCTTAGGCCACCTGAGTCCCTGGGCTGGCAGGAAAAAACTCTCACATCTCAGGGTAGGAATTGAGCCTTTCAGGACCAAACAGAGAGTACGAGCTGATGCCAGTTCAGCCTGACCTGAGTGGGTCTCAACACTCTAGTGCTCCCCTGCCTTTCCTCACCTCTCAGT
>JAOXXN010000364.1:780419-794552 GCA_026770055.1 Myrmophylax atrothorax
GGAGGCCCAGGGGGGACCTTCTCGCTCTCTGCAACTCCCTGACAAGAGAGGGGAGCTGGGGCTGGGTTGGGCTCTGCTCCAGGGAACAAGGGACAGGAGGAGAGGAAATGGCCTCAAGTTGTGCCAGCAAAGGGTCAGGTTGGACACTGGGAAAATTTCCTCATGGAAAGGGTTGTCCAGCCCTGGCAGAGGGTGCCTGGTGTAGTGGGGGAGTCCCCATCACTGGAGGGATTTAAAGGGATATGGCACCTGGAGACATGGGTTATTGGTGGGTTTGGCAGTGCTGGGGACTGGTTGGACTCCATGGTCTTTGAAGTCTTTTCCCAATTCAACAGTTCTATGATTCTATACATTTCCAGTGGCACTTAAAACATTTCCCTCACGATGTAGAGCCCTTTGTATGGCCAAATAGACAGAGATTCCATCCCTGGACTCAGGGACTGGGTGCTCTGGACATGTTGGTTTCTGTCCTTGAAGAACCTTCCTGGACACCATGCCTGCCCCCAATCCCAGGCAACTTTCCCATGGGACAAACCCTCCAGGACATAACAAGCTCCTTGCAGAGGAGAAATTTTGATTTGTCCTAATTTTGTGCAAAGCTTGATACTTGCTGGGCATGGCCAGGGCCACTCAGTAATTAACAACTGATATGGACTTGCAGCCACTAAGGCAACAGGTAGAGAAGGAAGAGCAGTGCTGTGGTCAAGGTCAAGCCCTTTTCATCCCCTTCATCCCTCTGGAGCTTGAAAGAAAACAATCCTCACTGCATTTGGAAGACAGAAAGTTTCTTTCCACCTTTTCCTTTGCCCAGACAGGGTCTCACCTCTGTGCCAGGATGCACAGGAATATAATGCTAAGTATTGGAAGCATCTCATGATCAGCTTTGCTGTTAAAACACCTGCAACTGATTAGCAATTTCTGTTATAACAGATAGATTTGGATCACAGAATCACAGAATAGTTTGATTTGGAAGGGACCTTAAAAATCACACACTTCCACTGCCCTGCTATGGGAAAGGCCACGTTCCACTAGACCAGGATGCTGCCAGCCCTTTCCAACATGGCCTTCAACACTTGCAGGATCTGCTGCAGAAATGGACTCTGTGGGACCTTCCATGCTCACGAGGACCCCAGACCACACTCATCCATAACACCCAACAAAGCAGGGGCAGCACAGCATTCCTGAGGAGGTCACCAAGTGTACCTGAAAATGGAGAACTGGTGGGGTTGGCCCTGAGGGATGACAGGCCACCTCTCTCCACCTCCCTTCTCCTCTGTGAGGTCTGGGGAATATTGCTGCTAATATAATAAGGAAAACATTCTGAAATTCTATTATAGAGGCCTGACTTCCCCCAAAAGTATTCTTCACCAAGCCTACCTCCCTCAAATGGACTCTGGTGCTTTATGTGCATGTATAATAATAACTCAGTGTCTCTTTGGTGCATCACAACTCAGCTCTGGCCATTTTCTATCCTTGCTAGGGTTCAGAGTGGGAAACACTCAAATAAGTTTGACAGTTCCACACAATTTAATCAAAAACCTCAAAACCTCACAGAAAGCAACAACCACCAGCTCCAAGGATGAAGAACACAGGATTTGTATGTGTTTTCCCTTTGGCTCTCTCTCTCTCAAACTGGTTTCACTTGGCTCCAGTTTAATTTTTGTTTGCATTTTTCTCAGATGAGAAGGGAACAAGATGTCACGTCCACTCCTGAGAACAAAAATTAAATTATTCACACTTCTTTCATGCCTTTCTGTCACTAGGGTTAAAGGCCACCCCAGCTGCTAGACCAAGCCCACGCTGTCTGGACAGACACAGCATTTTGGAAGCGTAGAAAATCCACCTGTCAAAATGGTGGTAATCAAGATTTAGAACCATCTTTGAACAGCTGAGATGAAGAGCATGCTTTAAGTCTTACATGTATGCATCTTTGAAAACATACAGTGAACTCCAGAAGACAAGCACAGCCAACAAAAACAAGGCAGTGGGGGAAGAGATGTTTCTGATGAGGCTCACAGCCTCTGGCTGCTGGGAAAAGCATTATGAAACCTTCATGTGAGCTGCCTACATGGGCACAACTTCTCTTGTCACCACCTTGTTCCCAAGGTTCAGATGCTGCTGATAACCCTCTCCTGGGCCTGGACATCACATTTGCTTTGTTTGCTAGAGATGATTTTGTTTGGCCTTTACAGCATAATTAGAGTCACTATAAGCCGATAGGGAAGCACTGATGTTTACAATGAAAGTTGTAAAACAATGCAACAAGTTGCTCAGGGAGATGGTGGCTGCCCAATCCCTGGAAACATTCAAGGTCAGGTTGGATAGGGCTCTAAGTAACCCTGGTCTAGTGGAAGGTGTCCCTTCTCATGGCAGGGGCTGAGACTACATGAGCTTTAAAGATCTCTTGAAACCCAAACTCTTCTATTAGCCTGATTCTGTGCCTTATACATCCAAAATTCTGACCGACTCTCAAGCAAAAGGATAAATGAAGAACTTCTCCCACCACAGGACCAGCACATGAGCACCCAGACCAGGCTATGCTGTAGGAGCAGAGACAGCACTTCTGGGATGAAGGACACGGCACAACATCCCTCAGAATGGACTCAAAAGCACTGAAGTCTTGTCTACTGCTGAAGTCCAATGAAAGTCCTCGCATTCTGCAATGCTTGGCCGCACAGGCTGCCTGAGTCAGCTATTTTCTTCTAAGCTTCATGGAAATGAATCTTCAGGAGGAATTTAAGTAGCTGTTTCACAACACCAGCTTGGGAAAGACATCCCAAGTACAGATGGCATGCAAGATAGCTCCAAAACAGCTCTTTTAATGCTTTGCTGGATTTCCCACAAGCCATTAGGGATGTCCAGATGGAGGCCTTTGGCGCACAGAGCGGGCAACCAGCTAGGAAGGCACCCTCTGGACTTCAAGGCTGACTCCCCAGACTGGTGTAGAAATCACTGCAGTGATTTCATGTAGAAATTGCTTGGAAATGGTTGTCTTCATAAACTACATTACTTGGAATTATGTTGTTGGATTAACAGTGTACTGTAAACAGGATTGCAAAAACTACATGAAAACCATCGGAAAATACAGTGACAAGGAACTGAATCCAGTTTAGATGAAATAGTTTAAATTAAGACACAACCACAGTACACAACATTTCCCAAACACAAATGGATCCTGGACTACTGCTCAGAATGCGACTTGAATGAATACAGATTAATCTTTTACTACTTTGCAATAAAAGAGCTTATACTTCAGACTCCAGGCTGCCTCTTTTAAAAATACACCCAGGCTGATTAGTTATGCCAAGATCTGCTAATCCTCCAAGCGATATAAACTTTAAACCCATGCCAAGATGCACAGACACAGCCCACCACCATCCTCTGTGGTCCTGCCCCTCAAGACACATCCTAAATAGTATGATGAGCCCCCACCTGCTGCCTTTGTGTTCAGCTGTCTTCCTTTAGACCTCTGTGACTCTTTGACCTGCAGCAAGGAGACATCCTAGGGTTTTTTTTTTTCCATATCCTATTTATACCAGTGCTTTCTAGTGAAGAAATAAATGTCTTTCCTGTAGGAGCCAAGGCAAGATTTGACAGGATCTCGTAACAGCTGTCCAGACATTTGTGACAACCCAATGTCAACGGCAAGCAATTGCTTCTGACATGGGGGTCCAGTAAAACACCAATCCAAGCTGGAGAGATGCTTTGGACATAGGTGTGTCAGAAGCCTTTATCAAACACATTTAATAAAATTCTTTAAAAATGATGTGGCAGGCTATAGCATTTAGTCTGGCATTTTGGGAGCCAGGATTGATCTGGAAATTGATTTATTGCAACCCAGTGACAATAGTTTTGCAAATGTTTACCTAACTCTGTCCCACTGTCAAAAGAAGAGTTCATAGGATCATAGATGGTTTGAGTTGAAAGGGGCCTTTTACAGGGCATTTAGTCCAAACCCCTGGCAATGAGCAGAGTCATGTTCAACAAGAGGAGTTGTCTACTCTTGACCCCAATTCTGTCTCCTCCCTTACGCTACCCCTAATACTCTTCTGGATTTGCTGAGGTGTGTCAGAAAATTTACTTTCTCTTGGATAAGGTTCCACTCACCAGTTTTCATGGGAACACCCTGCTTGGGGTGGGGGGAGGCACAGAGCTGGGTCAGCTTCTGCAGCTCCAGTGTCACGTAGCTCTTGGTCCTTGCTGTTTAGGGACCAGCCCCCCCCAGCTTTAATCAGGAAATTAGGATGATCCATAGCATCTGCACAATGCTGGGAATGGCTGGAGCAATGTTAGTTTAAATGAAAGAAAGAAGCCTGTTGTCCACTCGTGCCCTGGAGGCTGTCATGCTAAATAAAGACATTATCAGAGAAAGAGCAGAGACTCAGCGCCTTCATGCCTGTCAATGACCCCGACACCTTCCAAATCAATTTAGGGACTCTCTTTCCCACAGATGGTCCCTTGGAGACAGACTGCTGAGGCTTTAGTAGGAATAAATGGAAACAAAACAGTTAACAAACACCCCAAAATAGAGCACAGTTAGGTTTTTGTTTTAATTTTTAAATTTTTTTTAATATGGAGATGAAAAATCCCTGGGTGATTTATGTGCCAGCAAAGACATTAGCTGCATATAATAGATGCAATATTTTTAATACTAGTATTTTGGGCTGAGACAAGAGCCGGAATGGAAAGTATTTCCAGTGCCTTGACTTCTTTATTTTGCAAACATCAGTTGCTAACTGGGGTCAGACAGAAATATTGTTTCTGCAACAAGAGCCCAAACAACTAGAGCTGGCAACTTCTTCACACACTGCCCATGCCAGGAGGCCCTGCAGAACTTCAGCACTCTGCTCCCTCCCAGATCTCCAGGGCCAACATCCTCCAGTTGGACTTGCAGGGAGAAGGAGTGGGTTGTAAAATGCTCTTTTGCTGAGAGGGTGGCTACTTCTTGTGGTCCAAAACTGGAAATGACCACCCAAACTGTACAACTACAGCACTGAAGAGCTGCTGGGCTTCTTCAAATGGGTCAGGTCTCATGGAAAGACAACATGTGACACAGTGGATGGCTTAAGCCTTTTTCTTACACCCAACAAAAGCATCAACCTGTGCTTACTCTTATCTCTGAGTTCAGCTGCCAGATACTTTGGGAATTGATTTGGCAGTGGGAAACCCTGGGTGCTCATTCCAAGGGATCATCAGCAACTGCACACTTATATTTGGGGATCAAATGCATGAGAAAGAAACAGATAATTTCATTTTATGTTCATGCCAGCGATCAACTTCTGACAACACCTCCACAAACTCGTGCTGGAAAACAAGGTGTAGATGGACAAATCCATTTCCAGAGCTGAGGAGCCATGCCGGAAACACTCCACCAAAGAGAAAGCCATTTCAATAACAGATCGGTTTCCTAGTGCAGAGGAACCTGCCGCTATATTTCCTTCCCTCAATTCTGGCTGGCTGAAATAGCATCACGTAGACAGTTGTGTTTTGCACTGTGTGACGCTGAAGGAGCGGCTCTGGAGGGCAGTCTCATGGCTGACAGGGTTCACATACATCTGGTGGCCACGAGGTTCATTGCAAGGTCTGCAGTGGGGGAAGGTCCAACCACAGCCCCTTTCCTCCCTTCTGTCTCAGTTTCCTTGCAGGCAAAGGGGAGATGCTGAGAGCAGTTCCCTTTCAAAAAGCAATTTCAGGTCGATGAAACACTACTCTGGAGTTCTATTGTCCACCTCTGGCTGTCTGCCCTGGGGACAGCTCTTGCACTGCTTCCCTGTGACCCATCCTACACCCAAGTGACCCAGCACCAACCCACGCTTGCACATGCAACAAGGACTTCCCTTCCATGTTGGTCTAAAAATAAGTATGTCACATCATCAGCTGCCAAAGGAACACCAAAACAAGCAATGCCAAAGTCATGGAGCGGCTCGAGCAACTCCAGAGGAGACCATGGAGATGCTCCAAGGGTTGAAGCCCCTGTGCTCTGGAGCCAGGCTGGGAGAGCTGCAGGTGTTTAGCTCTAGAGATACCCTACTGCCACCTTTCTATGCTTCAAGAGGGCTTGTAAAAAAAGAGAAATTGACTTTTCACACAAGCAGATAGTGATAGGACAAGGGGAAATGGTTTTAAACTTAGAAAGGAAAGATTTAGATTAAGTGGTAGCAAGAAATTCTTCCTGTGAGGGTGGTGAGGCCCTGGCACAGGTTGCCCAGAGAAACTGTGGCTGCTCCATCCCTGGATGCATCCAAGGCCAGGTTGGACAGGGCTTGGAGCAACTTAGGCTAGTGGAAGGTGTCACTGCCCCTGGCAGAGGGTTGGAATGGGATCAGTTAAGGCCCCTTTCAACACAAACCTTTCTGTGATTCTCTGGTTTTATAAAGGTGACAAAGGTGACCTGGATGCAGGGCCAAAAAAATTGCTCAGGGAGTTGAAGCACCTCTCCTACAAGGAAAGGCTGAGAGACCTGGGGTTGTTCATCCTGGGAAAGGCTCTGTAGAGACCTTATTGCAGCATTTCATTACTTAAAGGGGAAAGAAACATTAAGGTTATTGAGTCCAACCATTAAGAAGAGGAGGGCACTGCTGGGAAGCAGCACTGCCTGCTCCCACTTCTCCTGGTGTCACCAAGCCAGGTGGTCCTGTGTAAGCCATTGCATCTCTCCTCTTGCTCTCACAGACCTCTTGAGCAGCTCCAGCATACCACTAGTGCATCTAACTGTGAATTAAAAACTCCTGCCCCTCTGTTGATGCAGGGCAGCATGGCACCCACAAGATAAGCCAAGTTATCCCCCAGCTGGGTGGAGGGGCTGTGTGCACAGCCAGTGGCACGTGCGGGCAATTCATTAAGCCGCAGTAACACAATCACCCAGCTGAGCCCTTTTAGGAACAAACCACTGAGATGATATTGTCCTCTGGGGACCTGCAGCCCAGAGAATTAATTTAGTGTAATAACTCCCAGTGATGTTGCAGACAATCAAACCAAAATGATGATCTGTCTCTAAGCTGCTGGTAACAAACCCCTCGGCTGAGCCCCTGTGACCGCCAGCTCTGCTTGGGCAGGCACAGCAAGTGCCAGCTGCTGGGATTTTCATGACTATGAACACTTAATCCTTGAGGAGCCTCATTGTGAAGGACCAGCATTCCAATAAGGAGTTCTTCACCTCGCTCTTGAGGATGCTCAGCTTCAGCTGGCACAGCGATCTTAGTCATGTGGTTTGGTTTTACGCAGTCCTGTGAGGAGCAGGGAGTTGGACTCTGTGATCTTTATGGGATCCTTCCATTTGGTGATATTCTATGATTGGGACAATGGGGGATGGTTTTAAACTCAAGGAGGAGATATTTAGGTTAAATATCAGGAAGAAATTCCTCCCTGTGAGGAACAGGTTGTCCAGAGAAGCTGTGGCTGCCCCATCTCTGAAAGTGTCCATGGCCAGGTTGGATGGGGCTTGGAGCAATCTGGTCTAGTGGAAGCTGTCCCTGCCCACGTCAGGGGGTTGAAATGAGATGATTTTCAAGCTCCCTTCCAACACAAACCATTCCATGATTCCTTTCTGAGATGCACCTTTAGTGCAGTTGTTCTTGAACACATGGACCCGTCCTTCATTACCAGGTCAAAGTTTCTGAATCTTAAGCAGAACTGCAACTACTATTTTATCATCTCTCCTTAAGTGCTTTCAGCTGCCTAGAAGAGTCTTTTGCATCCTTACACTCTAAACACTATGATTTATCTAGATGCTACTATTGCTGTTCATCATTGCAGGCAAGTACAACACCAGAATTACTTTTGTCCTTAAAAAGAAAAAAATCATTTGTCCTGAGTTTGCAGAGGAGAAGAGGCAGATTTCCACACGCACCACTAAGCTGGCTCAACTCCCCTGCAACCTGCTCAGCATGGGTAGCTGTGACATCCCCATTACGTTTGGGATGTTCCCTCTGCATCCCCAAAGACAGTCCCCAAGGTGGCTCCAGTAAACCCCACCAGCTCCCAGGAGGGCATGGACAAGACAGGAGCATAAGGAGGGGGATAAATCCCTGACTCCCAGATGCTGCTTCAAGGGTTCAGACCCATGTGCTGTTAAATCTAATTAATTTGACTTGGAAATCCTACTGAGAAGGAAAGGGGTGTTTCAACTTCTTCAGTTCCTTTCTTTCCTCTCTTTCCTCTGTTCCAAAGAAGTTCAGTAAATACACTGCAAATCATTTATCTCAATGCTAATTGTCAGTGAGTACCTAGTCTATCTCAAACATTTAGTTTTGTTTCAGCTAGGAATGGCCCTTTGGCCCTAAAATAATGTCTTAATATTGTTGCTTTCTTTAATAAACATCCTCTCCTCTCACTGCAAAGCCTTCAGTAAATGTCCCTGAAAGAACAAAAGACATTTCAGTATTGTTTTAAGTTCTCTTCCTTTCTGAAAAACCTCAATTAAAACGGTGAAAAAGCAAATGTGTTGCTACTATACTCTGTAATTATGAACTCATTTCTATTCACTCGCTCAGTGGGAGAGCTTTGTCCTGTTGACCTCTGGGAACGGGTTTCTAAGGCATTTCCAAAATTTCACAGCCTTAAAACCGACATGCTCATGCCAGCCATAAAACATGTTCACCTTCGCCTTCACCCGAAATAACTTGCAATCTTCAAATCCAGAGTGAGGGCTGCTCGTGTGACTGTATTTATTTGTGAAAGGAGCCCTAGCATTGACCATGAATAGATTGGCATGGGAGTGGCTCTGGAAACAGTGCAACCCCTTCAAGACAGCATGAAAATTGCATGACTACAGGCTGTCAGTTTCTTGTAAAGGGTTTTCAGATAAATTAAATACCTTGAATGGCACGCTCCTGAGTGATGGTTGGGATTCTCTTAAGAACCTTTCCAGCACAACAACGACCTGGCCTGAAGAGGACACATGTGAGTGTGACCCCAAACTCTTGACTTGCCAATGGGATGTTTGTGGGAAGAAGTGTGGAGATTTCCTTTTGTAAAGTCCTTTTGAGAAAACATTTTGCAAGACAAAATGCTGGGACAGATTGGTTATATGTGCCTATATCTTGGTTTCATATGTGTGTATAGAGGCATCTTTAAGCACACAGTGAAAGATTAAGGAAGGTAAACAAGAGAGAAACCTTACTTTTAGTAAGAGGTGGAACAGTGGACAAGATGATGATGTCTGAGAACTCAGAATTAGATAATAATAAAGGCAGAGGAGAAGATCTGCACATAAAATAAACTAATAGTGTCCTTAAATACAGCAGAATAAGCCAGAACAAGCTGGAATAAAATTCACACATCGGACTACAAGCCATATTGCTTGAGGGTCCAGTTCTGACCCTCCAATGACTTCAGGTGTCAATAACACACCTAGGCATACATATTTATTTTCTCTTTATACTTAGGCCCGAATCCAGGGGAGCACATATGCATCCACAACACAGCCTAGGCACAGCTGAGGACTCTACAGCTCATCAACCAACCTCCCAAAATCCCAATAAATCCCAAGGGTTTGGGTCAGCTCATGTTCTCTGAAAGGTAAGGGCCAAGAGCATGGCAGCCATGCACCTCCTGATATCACTGTCTCCTCAGACTCCTCCAATTCAGCCCATTCCTGCCTTAGGATGTACCAGATGCATCAACTGGACATCATCCACCAGCTCTCTTCCAGAAGAAACCTTCTAGAAGGTGCAAATTGTTCACTGAAATGAAAATAAGTTAGGGCTTGTAGCCTTTAAGGGGCTCAGGGCTAAACTCTCCCACCTGTGATGACAACAGTTTTGTTGACAGCTGTTTATGAAAACACAAGGGCTCACTCTGTCTCCTGAAACACCAGAAACTGGTGTTAACTCCTGTGCATTGTCAGCACCAAGCCAGTTTGGCTGCTAGACCTTGTCAGGGTTTACCCTCCCAGCTGATGGGTAAGAGGGGCTTGTTCTGGCAGCCTCAACAAGTGTTGAGCTGAACAGGGGGGAGTGATCTCATCAGCAATGTGTGTCTTCCAGGTACAAACACAAGCACATTTTCTACAGGTACTAGAAAAACTTATGGCAAGGTGTAAAGTGAAGACTGCTGCTCTAAAGCTTCTCAAGGAGTGCCAAGACAACACCTTCTGTGAGCATAAAAATGTCTTTCCTTGGCTGAGAAGGGTTTTCCCCTCCAAGAGACAGGAATGGGATCACAGAATTTTATAATGACAGAATAGTCTGGGTTGGAAGTGACCTTTAAAGACTACGTGGTTCCACCTCCTGCCACGAGCAGGGACACCTCCCACTATCCCAGGTTGCTCAGAGCCCTGTCCAGCCTGGCCTTGGACACTTCCAGGGATGGGGCAGCCACTTCTCTGCCCAACCTGTTCCACGGCCTCCCCACGCTCAGAGTAAAGAATTTCTAATATCTAATCTAACCCTGCGCTCTGTCAGTGGGAAGCCATTCCCTCTTGTCCTGTCACTACATGCCCTTGTAATGAACATCTCAATGTCAGCTGAGATCAGAACACCCAGTCAGAAGTTTTTGTTCTTGCTGAAGAGAGACCAGAAACAAATCCCTGTCCCAGCACTTCCTCCAGTGTGAGGTGTTTTGGCTCAACTCTTCTCATAGCTCTTTGTTTTTCACACTTCCTTGGTTCTGGTCAACATGGGAAGGCAGAATAAAGCAAGGAAATCTGTTCTCTATATGATGGCCAGACTAATGTGGGGGTGAAGCACCCTCCAAACTTCACAACCCCTCTGAGCATAATAAGAACTTTGACATCCAGTTCTTATATGGTCAACATAGTTATAGACACAAGCGGTGGGATCCAGATGGTAGTGACACTGGAGATGCCTTACAGCATCATGTTGGGCTTCCAGCCCATTCTGGTGCTGGTTTCACAAGGTCTGGTGTTTGCTAGCTCCTTGCATGGATTTCAAGACATGCTAGGGCACCTGATATAGCATCTGTGATCAAGGAGGTGAAGCCCAGCAGCCTCAGATAAAGGTGAGAACTTAAATGACATCTCCCATGTTCCTCCCCAGAGCCTGGGACATAAGAATGGTTACTCTCCTAACCTCCACTTGTACAGGCAATACAAGCTGCTGTTCCCCATTCCCTAATGCTCACGAAAATCACAGAATTCCAGAATGGTTTGGGTTGGAAGGGACCTTCAAGATCATCTCATTACAAGCCCACTGCCATGGGCAACGACACCTTCCACTAGACCAGGTTTCTCCAAGCCCCATCCAACCTGGCCTTGGGACACTTGTGAAGAGCCATCAGTGACAACAACTCCCTGACCTCCAAATCAGTCCCTGGTGCCACACAGGAAGAAGTTACCTAAAAATACTGAGTTCTGATGGTATCAGGTTGTCCCTCCACTAGGGAAGACTGAAGTTCTTCTGGAACTTTTTGGTGAAGCAATTATTTTGTTTTCTGTGAAGCAGCTTCATAAGACCCTGAGCTTATCCAGCGGGGCATTACATTTCTGCTGAGGTTTCATAACAGTAAGATGTTTTGCTGGTGGTACATAAAGTCTTTCAATCAGCTGCAGAGATGGAGAAAAACAACCTGCAAAAGCCTCTTGATGCCATGAAGTCTACTGCTGTCTTGGCAGTTCAGGTTAAATTTAGTCTGCAGGTCAGGTGTCACTGAGGCCACCAAGACTGTGAAAAAATAGGGAGTAAAAAGTCTTGTGTTCTAGAGTTTTTATGTGATGACAAAGCTGCTCTCAATAGAGAGGTGGCAACCCTGCAGCTGGGAAATGCACCCAGCTCACTCCTGTCACTGCCTCCTGGCATTAAAAAAAAAAAGGAATAATGAAAGGAAAGGATTAAATTTGCTTAGATGAGTATGTTTTAACCCTTCTGCACCAAGTCTTTAGCTGGGCACACAAGGAGGATGGAGCGGATATGGAGAATGGTAATAGACAGGCATCTCCTCAAGTCCTGCTCACATGCAGCATGTCCTGTTGAACTTACAAAAGTTCACCTCTCTCTTTACACTAGTGTTGAGCCCACAGAGCTCTTTGATATTTAGAGAAGTGTATCTTCCCTGTGTTACATAAAATGTAAAATCCTTTTAACTGTTGCTAGCATCAGGAAAGGAGCTGTAAATACATCATTGCCTTCCATGGTGTGTTTTGCTGGCAGGATTGGAGCTGCACCATCTGCCTTGAGGGGTGACTCAAGGCTGGGCATATTTTCACTGACACCCTCGAGCCTGTAAGGGCTTAGTGCTGCTCACAACGGTAGAAACAAGAGCAGCTGGGTGGAAAACCTCTACTTACCCTGCCACAGCTTGAGACACGGGTGACAGGCAAAACAAGCTCCCCAAGGGATGATAAACACCAACTGCTCCACCTCACTGCTACTGGTGTTTCACATGGACTGCTTTTTCCAAGCCCCTGCCATGGGCTGGGACACCTTCCACTAGACCAAGTTGCTCCAAGCCCCGTCCAACCTGGCATTCAATACTTCCAGGGATCCAGGGGCTTCTCTGGGTTTCTCTGGGCAACCTGTGCCAGGGCCCCCCCAACCTCACTGCCAACAATTTCTTCCTAATATCTAATTTACACCTGCCCTCTGTCAGTTTAGAGCCATTACCCCTTGCCACGCTGTGTCCTGCTCACTGAGCCATGGTACAAAGGCAGCAAAGGGTGTTGGTGGAGCCAAAGAATCTCCAGACCTTACCACAAAGAGGTGCCTCTTGACAAGAAGCTGCAGTGCTGCCCAGAAACTCCACCTGTAGCTGAGTCACAGCACCCACATGCCCAGGCGGTGCCAGGAGGTGGCTTTTCATTATTTAAGGACTGCTCCTTCAATGGGAAGCCTGGTGCAGGCTTTGTTCTCAACAACCTCCTCCCAGGAGTGGAGTCCCAGTGCTGTGACCCCTGGCAGAGCTTTCTCCTGGATGCCTGGAAGGAAGGGCAGAGGGGCAGGACGATGCCAGCGTGTCTGGCCAGCATGGCTCTGCAGGTTGAAAGGGCTCCTGCTTGACCCCTCTGATGTCATCTCTGTCCTACTCCATCATCACCTTAACCAAATTGCAGCTGATGGATTAACTGGATCCAAATGACACCAGGTCTTCAAACAGACCTACCCAACAGCCTCATGAGAGGGTATAAGAGTAACTACAAACATATGGAGGAAGAACTTTGTGCCACTGCAACTCCCTCTGGTTCCCTATATCTCTTCCTCCCTTGGTGGCGATCAAGGCAGACCTTCCTTTGATTTCCAGTCTCAATTAAATGGCCAGTTTTATCTCCTTGCAGCTCACAGCAACATGTTTCTTCAGCAGAAACAGCCCTTCTTCACCTACACCTTTTATCCCTGGGTATCTCGACAGCATCCTCAGCCTCTGCCTGAACCACCCAGCATATGTGAATCAGCATTTCCTTCTCTGGGCTTTCAAGTTTATTTATCCTTCACTTCTCTGAGTGACTCTGGATCCTCATATTAACAAACAGCAAAAAAAAAAAAAAAAAAAGGCAGCAAACTTTTGCTTTTACTTTCATCTCATCTTAAATCCCCCTTATTCATGGCTCCATCTCCTTCCAGCATCACACAGTGCTGCAGCTTGCACCTGACCCTGTATCTTCTCCCTGAACGAGGAGATCTTGTCCTTGAAGAAGCAAGCTGGGCCAAGCTGATTCCTGTGATGTTTAACGACAGGGTGAAGTGGTAGAGTGCCCTTTATGGTGTTTTGAAAGGAAATTGTAAAGGAACAATGTCCCAAGCAGTGTGGCTACTCAAAACCCTTCACAAAAGGAGTTTGCCACAAGAGGAAAAGCAGCTTAATCAGTTGAACTAATCACTGTAGGTGGTTGAGTGTCCCTGAGGGTCTGTAAAATTAAATATAATGGGAAAAGAAATATATCACAGCTTGCCTATGCTCCTCAGTGGAGCCGCCAACGGATATGGGATGTTCCCTGCCTGGCCCCAAGCCCGCCGTGACTGTCCTTTGGGCTTCCCCTTGCAGGACGACACTCACCTCTGTGCAAAACCCAGGCCAGGCCACATGGCTTGGCTGGGATGAGCCCCAGGAGGTTTCCCAGCAGTGCAGATTCTGAGTGGGCAGCGAGGACAGGGATGCCCACACCGTGTGCTCACCCCAGATAACCCAGTCTATGGCGTGGACGTGAGCAGGAGGGTCAGTGGTGCTTACCCAACCCTCCAG
>JAOXXN010000364.1:812270-826185 GCA_026770055.1 Myrmophylax atrothorax
TCCCACAGGTGCTATGCCTTCACAGTGGCTCTGAAGTCACACAGGGAGCCCAAGGCAGCCCCAGGATGCAGAACAAGGTCTCCCAAGCTACACTTCACACTCACGCAGATAGCTCTCCTGTGGCCTTAAATTAGGCAGACAAGTATCTCACTGAAAGTGGTTTTAGTCATCCTCACAGGCATTCTCATATAGATGAAAGAGGTGGATTTAGCTAAGAGATTAGAAAGAACTTCCCTGTGAGGGTGGTGTGGCCCTGGCATAGGTTTCCCAGAGAAGCTGTGACTGCCCCATCCCTGGAAGTGTCCAAGGCCAGGTTGGATGGGGCTTGAAGTGACCTGAGACAGTGGAAGGTGTCCCTGCCCATGGCAAAGGGTTGAAACCAGATGAGCTTTAAGGTCCCCTCCAATCCAAACAATTTCATGATTCCATGATGTTGCTCTTTGCCCACTCCTTACACACCCATGTACAAAATGCTAAAGACACACTGGGTCCTTCCTCCTCCCTGCATCTCTGCTTGGATCAGAGACAACACAGCAGGACGGCATGTCTCAAGCCTGCCCTTCCCAAAACCAAGTCATCAGATGTCTGTGACTCTGTGCTTGGCAGCCTCAGCCCTTCTCTCCTTATCATTGCCAGAAATTATTCATTTAACATCCATGGCGTTCCGCCAGTGAGAGTGTGGCATGAGGAGCAGAACTGTCTCCTCCGCCCCTCCCGCAAACCAAAGCAACAAAAGCAAGGCTCTTCCTCAAGGAAAAAAAAATAAAAAAAATTTCCCACCAGCTAAGAAAAGCTGGAGGTTAATATAAATTCCATGGGTTTGAGGGCGAAACGGAGCTGCATTCAAAGACTTGATGGCTAACCACGCTTCCTTCGTTTGGCAACTGCCCGCTCTCCCGGCAGAGTTATTGAGGAAGTTAGATGAGTGCTGTATTTGTTCCAGCTGCAGATTTCCCTTAACCCCTGGTACTGGTGTTTTCCAAAAACACAGACCTTGTTTTCCGATGGTGGCTTCTCATTTTCGTGCGTGCCACATCTACAGTTATTAGCTTTAAGTGCTGTCATTTGTAGATTAAAGAAAAAAACCCCATTGCCATTCTAAGAAGTCCAGGCTGGTTGAGCAAAATGGGGGATTAAAAGAAGGCTTTCAGGAATTAGCTTGGAACAGAAAAGAAGAAGATAAAGCCATTATAAAAGCTTGTACTAATACAGGAGTCCTTTTTGTTGTGGTAATGCAGCCACACAAATTCCTATGAAGATTTATTAGTCAGGTCATAAAATCTGCTCTCCTTCCTTTTCTGATGATAAAATCAAGATTATTTTCCTCCACTAACATGTTCCTTTCTCTCAATTAAGAGGAAAAAAAATGATGTAGTTTTCCAAGACTCTGTCAGTGGTGTACAGAAAGCTACAGATGAGGCTGCTGTCCTCAAAATAGAGAAATACTGATGCTGAAATTCAGGTATCTGTTTAGAGACTACACAGTTTGGATGTTCCCTGTAAGCTGAGCACGGCCCCAGGTCAGTGCTACCCAATGCTGAGTGATTTGACCACTCTTGGATACACAGCACCATTTCCTCCCATCACCCCAGACCTGCTGACACCCCACTGTCCCATGGAACTTCAGTCCAGTAAAGCATTTACTTTATGGGAATCTGCTCCTAAGTCTACTATTTGCTTTGGCCTGCAGCCAGCCAAGCACTTAGGCACATGCTTAAAGTTAAGCACAAGAGTAAACAGATTGAAGTCAGGGCGACTTAAAATTAAGCACATATTTCAAGGATTTGCTGGATAAGGGCCTTAACCCTGGTGTGCAGCGTTTAACTGGGATGATTCCCAGCTGATTAGCCCCCCCTTTTTCCCAACCTCCCCTCCATCAAGCCAGGCAACAAACGGTTTCTGTTTTGCCATCACCCTAAAGGCCTGGCTTTAAAGAAACCTTGTCAAGCCTCCAGGCAAAGCATATCTTTCTTTCATTATACCTGCCTGTGAAATACCTTCCAGAAATCCCCACCCAAACAAAGCCTCAGGAAAGCAAATAACGGAAATTCTTGATGGTTTCCATGGAGGAAGTGATCGGAACCAGTGAGACGAGGTGCACGTAAGAAAAGGCTGATGACTGCTCCTACTGTACACAACTCCCAGCCTGGAGACACTCCTTAAAGCTCCAGCAGAAACTACCAGCTACCACAGCCCTCATCTCCCAGGGCAGGAGCCTCCTTGAACCTGTCTCTGGATGTCTTTGCACGTGAAAAGCCATCTGGTGGACACTTCTGGTGGAAGAAGAAAGGTCACCTGCAGGACTGGTTTTGTTTTGTTTTGTTTTTTTGCCTTCCACACACTTTCATACGGGATTTTAAATTTTATTTCGATTGAATATTCCCACGCTAGGACCTCAGTGGCTGTGGGTATATGGGCAGGCCTGGCAGAGTGAAGGGCCCTCTTGGCACAGAGACAACCACTCCAAACAGTCATCACAGACAACTCTTGGAAGACATGGACAAAACAGACAAGGAGAAGATGAGAAACCTGGACAGAGAGATCGAGATTTTCTGTTGATTTCTTCAGAAACAGGACTAGTTCATCAAACAGCAGCAACTTGTCTAGACTTGACAGTGGATGAATGGAACATCATGAAGTCCCACTCCCATCCCTTACCCACTCCCATCCAATTCACTTCTAACTATCCTCTGCTGCATTATCCTCTGCTCCTGAACAGTCAGTTCTTTCTACCAAGACATTAATGATTGATTTACCTGTGCTAAACACAACAAAGGCACCAAATAACCATGTATCTTTGGAAAAACACCTGTAAAAGATGCCTGGATTACTCCATCCAGACTACAGACCACCCTAGGTGACCGCTAAGTGATCAATTTTCACTGCAACACATGAAGAAAAACTTCTGCACTGCCACAATGCCCTCCTTTTGACCCAATCTCATGTCAGGGAAACCACCTTAGACCTCCCAGAGGAGTATAGCCACCAGCTCTTCTCTGCAGCTCTGCTCTTCCTGAATCAGCATCTCTCAGAAGTTGAGGATGGGCAGAATAAATGCAAGTCCTGCCTTGTATGCAAATTGCACCATGAAAAGACATGGCAAGCAGAAACCAAACAAGGCAGTTTTCTTCTCCTTCAGACAGGAATGTCAGGATGGTCAAGTAGTCTACAGAGCTCCACCTCTTACGCAGCAGGTTCCCAGCCTCAGGTGCACTTGCAAATCCTTGGAGCTACTCACACTGTATTTCTGTGGCCTCACTGGCCATGGGTAGCCAGGAACTAGTTCTCTGGAATGGCAGCAAAGGTACTTTGTCTTGGAAATCTGACACACTTCACCTGACTTCCACTAAGGTCAACATAGCCCATGTAATTATCATTTATTACTCTATTTGGAAGCACCACCAGAATCCTGAAGCTAGACACTGTGTGCAGGGATCAGAGAGCACCAGGAGAAAAGCAACACAATACCAAGGCTGAAAGAAGAGCCCACAGCTTACTTGCTTTTACCTTCAAACACAGGCACTTGTAAAGAAGGAAAGAGTTTAAGTAAAAGAAACTGTTTGCCTAAGCACTTACAAATAGAACTACAAGTAGTTTTTCTTTCAACTAGAAGTCCTTGTAGTGTGTGTAGTCCCAACACTGTGGCACTGCAAGAGAGGTCAGGGTGAGACCCTGAATTCCTTCCTGGCCATGACAGTTACAGAATGACAGAACATGCTGAGTTGGAAGGACTCGCAAGGATCATCGAGTCCAACTCCTGGCCCTGCACAGATCCATTCCCAAGAGTCACACCCTGTGCCCCAGAGTACCATCCAAATGCTCCCTGAGCTCTGTCCACCACTACTCTGGGGAGCCTGTTCAGTGCCCAACCACCCTCTAGGGGAAGGACCTCTAATATCCAATGTAAACCTGCCCTGGCATAACCACAGGATCCCCTTAGGAATTCAGACAAGACATGGGGAAACTCTCCCCCATCTCCATTTCCATGAGTTCTGCTCTCTCTGAGAGTTTTTTATAACCATGTTTGGTCTTGCTTCATCTCTTTGGAGCATTTGCAGAAGAAGAGGAGTTTCCACCCACCCACACTGATGATGTAGATGAAGGGAAAGAGGAGCCCTTGTGCTCTTTGGATCATGTCAGGTTGCACGTACTTTTGAAGTTGGCCACCCTGTTCTGAGCAGCCAGGAGCAATCTTGAAACGGCGACTTCCTCCACAGCTCACAGAGCTGATCGTCAGGAAAGCTCTGCAGTGCGAGGAAATCCTGACCATCGCCACCAAAGCATTATCGACACAGCAAGGAGATAATAACGACAGGAACCGCCTTGCGGCAAAATCACCATCATGATTCATGCGACTGCCTGGTGCCAAAGTCCAGTGAGCTGGGACATGGTGACAGGAGGTCACATATGCTATTAGCTGGCTATTGTGATAAAAAAAAAATAAAAAAGTTGGGTTCCTACAACTTGACGAGCATCATACACTTTCCCTCTGGGAAATGCATCAAGTCTCCAGTGCATGATATGGATTATTGCGTTGAACTTGACTTCTCTTAGAAGGCCACAGGTCCCACCTTCTCCTTTGGGAGGGCAGGTGGCAGCTAGACTGGCAGACATCACCTGGAAAGAGTATCACCATTCAGAGTGGCAGAACCTAGTGTGGTCCTAGTGTGACTGCTCCAGATCCACCAGAAATCCCACAGAATCCACAGCAGCCCTCTGATCCATGTAAAACCTTCCCAGAGGGATGCAGGTGGCCTTAATGACAGACAGGACTGGTGACCACACTGCTGTGGCCCCACATCACCTCTCAAAGACCTTTTACTCCAGGGATTACTGGCTGAGACCTTCATAGTCTATGACATGCATCTAAGGAGTAGTAGGCATGTCATTAAAGGCAGTGGCTTAAAATACTGGGTGCTTCCAGGTGGTGGTGAATCCCTGGAACAAGCAAAACATGTCAAGCAGCTGTGCCTCCTTCAGTCCCATTGCTGCCGGAGACCTTACACCTGCAGCACGTAGGCTTTGCAGCAGAAATTCCCGACCTTGGACAAGCAAAGAAATGGAGGTGGTTAAGGGCTGGTGACACACCAAGGTTCACCCACCCTGGATGAGGATTTGGCCACTTGTTGAGGAGATGGTGGATAGATGCTGCCGTGGCATCATAAAGGAGCACCTAGACATGGAAAGGGGACAAATTTCCCCCCACCATGGGAAACACCCATCAGTACCTTCTCCAAGGGTAACACTACACCAGAAATAGAGCTCCTCGGAGACTTCATTCTCTTCTTTTTTTTTTTTTTTTTTTTCCCTTTTTGCAGGATTAGTAAGTTCATGGAGTCTCTCTTTAATGTCACATGTGTGGCTCAGGTCCCTCAGGCCCCAGCAGAAGCAGCCTGGGATATTTGCACAGACCCCTCACAATGGAAGGAAGAGGGTGTAGGAGGGAGGATCAGGCTGCTGACCCCTTTATTGTTCTTGGGCCAGAAGAAAGCTTCCTCCTGGCTTAAGAACCACGGCGCTGAAAAAGTTTTCCAGCCAAAACGAGTCAGATGGAGTCACTGGGTGGTGGTTTTTATTATTTTTTTTTTCTTTCTCCTTCCCCTGCCTCCCCCTTCGGTCAAGCGACGGGGAGTCACAGGGTTGTGCTCCATTCACAAAATACCTGCTGCACATCACGTAGTCCTTCCCCCCGACGGCGGGGAAAGGCGCTGTAACCCAAGCAAACGAAAATAAACCTTTTTTTTTTTCCTTTCTCTGCAGATTTAAAAAAAAAAAAAAAGGGAAAAAAATGGGAAGAAAGGACCCTGCTCCCAGACTGACGCCTCCAGTGTGCGCCCGCCGGGGAAGGGGTAGGCGGAGGGGGGAAACAAGACGACGATATGAAAGAAAACAAAAACCAGCAAATTCTGCTCCAAAAGGATTAAATGGAGTTTTTCCAAAAAAACACCCCGCCATTATATAATGAGGCTTAACTTGGAGTCACCGGGGTCACACAATGCAGCAGACTGGAAAAACCAAAGCGCAGTGTAGCCTTTTAATTGTTAAGCCAACCATAAAAAAAAATAAAACAGAAAACCGATATTGCGACTGCACGACAAGGTGGCCACTCACACACTAATGGTCAGGCTATTTTTTTTACTGCTTTTGCTCCTTCTGGCTGAAATGCCATTTTAGTGTGAGCCCAACTCCTTGCCTTTCTGCTTATGAGGGTGGTGACCTGTTTTGCTGGGACACTGCTGGCACTGGGCAGTGATGCCACATGGAACCAGGGACTGCACCAGCTTCTGAAGCCTTAAGGCACACAGGGCTGCTTTGCACTGAAAGCAGAACCAACCACAAGTGGAAACTCTATTGCAACAGTCCAGGTATCAAAATCCATCGCTGGGTTTCCAGGTTAAAATTTGCAAGCAAGGAGATGATTTCTGAGCATGCTGGTTGCACCTACAAGTCCAGCCGTGATCCACAGTCACCTGTCTAGTCCCAAGGTTCTCCATTACCTTCAGGGTGAGTTGGGTGTACAACCACAGGCAATCCTGAAGCTCCTTCATCCTTAATGACTCCCAGCGCTGTCTACACCAGAGACAGAATCATACAATCACAGAATCATTTGGGTTGGAAAAGCACTCTGAGATCCTCAAGTTCAACCATTCCCAAACACTGCCAAGCCCAGCTCTAACCCATGTCACCAGGTGCCACATCCACATGGCTTTTAACCCCCTCTAGGGATGGGGACTCCATCACTGTTCCATCCCAACATTTGACAACCCTTTCCATGAAGAAATTGCTCCTCACATCCAGTCTAAACCTCCCTTGGTGCAACTTGAGGCCGTTTCCTCCTGTCCTGTTGCCTGTTAGCTGGGAGAACAGACAGGCCCACCATGGCTACACCCTCCTGTTACACAAGTGTAAGATCCAAGCTCCATGGCCAACAGGGATGGGAACAACCTTTCAAACAAGAAGAAAACTTAAAAAAAATCTCATCCTAGCCCTGTGCTTTTGGAAACCCAAGCCTTCATTGACCACAGAGCCAGTGGCTGGAGCCATCATTCTGTGATGTGCCCCGCAGCAGTGGTGGAATGGTACCATCAGGCTGGAAACCTGGAGATCATCCTGAACTCATATTTTATTTTATACTGCAAAAAAAGCCAAATCTGTGCTTCACATTTGAATCTTAAAAACTGGCTTTAGTCTGGATTACTGTTGTGGAACAATCACAAAAATACAGGACAGGGTGTCTCATGTCTTCTGCTGCTCCTTCAAACCACATCCATGCAAGTACTGGCCTCAAATCTTCTCATTCTTGTCTAGAAAATACTCAGCAACCTAAACTTAAGGAAGGCATATTTTAATATTGTATTTGTGTACAGCCCTTAGAGGAAGGCTGGCTAAATGAAGGTGTATACAGCCCACCAGCTTTAAGGATTAATGTTCCTCACAGACGCGTGAGGGAGCAAATGTCAGCAGTTCCCTCCCCAGAACTAACAAGCAAAAGCAATCTTTATATTCTGTGATACCTGCTTATTTTCCTCAGCCAAGGGGTCTTATTTTTCCCAGCCAAGGGGAAACAAACAGCTCCTACAAGCACACATATTTTCTTTCCTTTTGGATGTCTCAGAAGAATATACAATGCAAAACAAAATAATGAAGCAAGTCACAAAAGCAGGAAGAAATGAAGCTTTATCATTCTCCAGTGATTTCTCTGCTCATACATTACAGGAATTATTTAAAAAAAGCAAGCCAACAATGAGGAGTTTCTCCACAGCAGTACCAACAGGTGAAGGGCAAAGAGGAATAAACCTGGGAGAAATGGGCACTGGGGCAGCACCATGTGATCAAAGGTGTGGAGATCACATTCCACTTGCTATTCCTATTAGCAAAATCCTTCAAACCCACTATCCAGCAAAGATATTTTGGGGATGCCACAGAGTTTTCTTTCACTGACGATGGCAGCATACATACACTGGAGCTGTTTCTGGAGCCAGCAGAGAAGTTCATGGAGTATCCCTGGAAGTGTGGAGGCTGGATGTGACTCAGAGCAATCTGGTCTAGTGGAAGGTGTCCCTGCCCATGGCAGAGGAGCTGGAACAAGATCATCTTTAAGGTCCCTTCCAACCCCAACCCATTTTATGATTCTGTGATCTTCCAAAAATCCAACCTCCAAAAGTATTTTTAAAATCATAAAATGAGGAACAATCCAAATGTGGGACTAGAAATGGCTCTGAAAAACTTTGTCTGCTACCACAGACTGGACATCACTTAATCCCTTCATAAACAGTTTTTATTTTCCCTGTGGCAGAGACATCCAGGCATCATGTGCAGCAATAAATTTCCCACTTAAATGACAATCTTTGACCACACCACCTTGGATTGCAATAAACACTTATCCTGCCACTAAATACCTATATTTACACCCATAGCTACATATACACCTCCCCAAGCTGGATGGGGTTCACTTACCTGCTGCCTCCGGGCAGGAAATTCTCATTTTAAGAACTTCTGGTCTCATTTATTGAATTGGTTTCTATTCCCATAACATCAGAGGAAAGGCAGCAGAAAAGGGTGGGGAAGTATCTTCTGGTTGAGAAGAAATTTATAAATGTGACAGGAAACATTAAGTTTCTATTTTGTTGGACAAGGGACGAGGACAACCCCCATTAGCAGGATTTTTAGAGAGCAATGTGTTTCTAGGCTCTTCAGGTCCCTCCACCAACGGGGATGTGTGCACGTCTCTCTTCCCTGGTCCTGCGGTATGCCTGCTTTTTTTAGAGGGAAAATTCCTTCCTTTCCTTTATTTTATTAAAAATTCAGGTCTTTCACAGAGAGTGGGGAAGAGGATTAGGATGTGGAAATAGCCAAGCCAGCAGAAATAGATGCTTGACCAAAGAGACATTGAGCTTTTATTCAGGATCTTTAGAAATCTAGATTTTTTTTTTCCCTCTGCTACTTTTAATAACCTTTTTCTTTAACTTAGTCATTACTCTATATTACTTCCACATTTCAGGAAAATATTCAGCAAATTCAAGGGAGCACAGCAAAAACCTTCTCAGATTTCTAATTAATCTTCTGGGAAAACAAGGGAGAAAAAGATGTAACATCAATGAGAAGTTTAAATTCAGGCAGGATTTGGTGGGGTGTGTGTTTTGTAGTCTATAAAAAGGACTGGGAAAATGAAAACAAAACCTCTTAGGCTTTGCTTTGGATATTCTATAGCTGCATAAAAACAAACCTTTCTGAAAGGGAAGTCAGCTGTAGGCTGGGAAAGTCCGTGTTGCTCTCTGGTGTGTTTAAGACAGAATGTGGTGAGATTTTTGAGCCTTAAATGCCTACCAAGTTGTTATTATACCTCTGTACAACTTCCCTTACCCAAATCAGCTAATTCCCCAGAAAACTGCAGTTCACAGGTCTAAAACTACTTGTGAACTCCTTAAAAGCAAAATAGGCGATCTTTCTTCATCATCTTCCCAGGAACAGACCTATCCACCCAGCTCTTCCATCGTCCTCTCTCCTTGTGGTCCCTCGTCATGAACTCAAAAGCCACCAGCTCCTACTGGTAAGCCCAGCCTAATCCTGCCTTCTCTTTGTGTCTACCCCTCTATCAGCCTGGCCCAAGGAAAAGCTGCAAAGCAGACAAAATCACATTATTAATCTTAGTTTGTAGCAGAAACCAGTGCCTGGCTAATTGGGATCTATGGAACAGAGTTGGTCCAGCAGTGGACATCTCCTTCCTCCTGAGGCTGGCATGTCTTTCAGAGTGGGGTAGGTACAACCCAGAGTAGATGGGGGACAGGGACCAATAGACAATGGGACTGTGGGTGTACAGGGGAACACCCTACACTTAATAGGCAGCAGCCCTTCCAGAGAAGGGGAGTACCCCTCAGCACATCTTGGTGTGAGAAGCATTGCTTTGCACTGAGCCTTGTAGGAGTATCCCATAAGAAATACACAGAGCTAAGGATTACACTTGCAAAAGTGGGATTTCCACAAATGAGGAGGTGTCAAAATGTCTGCATGAGAAACCTGGGCTGTGGGGTGTATCTGATGCCTAGGTATCAGCTCCCCTCAGGGCTGTGATGCTCGGGGCAGTTCACAGACACCTTCAGTTTTAACCCTGCCCTGCTCAGGGTCACCATGAGGCTCATGAAGATGCACAATACTGTTCAAATTCAGCCCCAGGTACAGAGAAACACCCTACCCCTGAGCAAGCCCCAGGTTCCCCCATTCTGGGCATGCACATCAAACCCGAGGTGGGCACAGCAGGACAAACAGCAGCATGACCTGGCACTGGAGGGCGAGAGGCACAGCCCTGCAGTGCGAGGATTCTGCTCGGAATAAAACCTTTGGAAAAGGCCTCCTTTCCTCTGCACAGAGCTGTGTTCCGGGACCATGCAACGAGGCCGCAGTGCCCTCTAGTGCTGCAGGGCTCCACTCTGCCACCAGACCTGTTCCCTCGGCCACCAAACACCCAGCCAACCATCAGAGCCACAGCATAAACCACCCCTGCGCCTTCCACCATCCCTCCTTGCTTTTCCCAAACCCATGTCCCTGACCAGCTGATCCAACAACAGCATCCCAATGTCTCCCATCTTGCTAGACATGGCAGCGTGGCCCTAATCCTGTATAGCTGACCAGTACTAGCTCCAGGCATAAAACAGGCATCTCCGTGACCACCAGGTTGGGAAGACACCCTCAGGAATTAGGAGTCAGTATTGCTAAGTCTGCCTGACTTAAATGGTAGCCAGAAAAATAACACCAGCCCAGCCCTGAGAAGGGAGAACCCATCTCATTTCTTAAAATTATGAACCAGCTCTGAACCATAATAGTAGTAGTAATAGTAATAATATTAATAATGATGATGATGATGAAAACATCAAAGCTCTTGGCTATTTCTCTTGTGCTTCCTTTACGCACTGAATAAGGCTATCACATGATATTAGGAAGCTGGATATTAGGAAAAACTTCTTCATGGAAAGGGTTATCCGGTCCTGGCCCAGGGCAGTGTTGGAGTCCTCTATCTCTGGAGGGATTTAAAAGCCATGTGGATGTGGCACTGGACACAAGGGTTAGTGGTGGCCTTGGCAGTGCTGGAGAACAGCTGGACTTGATGATCTTAGGGGTCTTTTCCAACCTAAATGATTCAATGAATCTGTGACATGGAAGATGATCTTAACGTGAAAAAGCCACTGGAAGATCTCCCCTTTCCTGCATGCCCAGTAAACCCCATAGGGTTTGTAACCTGATTCAGGGCTCATAGTGACTATGCTGTTCTGCCATAGTCCAGGCTCGGACTTTGCAAGAACCTGCAAGGTGATGAACTGCGTGGGAGATAAGCCAGCCTTGGTCCAGACCTCGCCACTCCAGTGCTCTGGGGATGCCAGTGGCCTGACCCGGCTTCCAGGGATAATGGTGGGCTTAACTCTGACATGGGAGTGATGGTGAAGGGGTTACAGGTGACCACGGCAGTTTTCCTGCTTCGTCCAAGGTGATGGTCACTGTCAGTTGGGTTAAAATAAACAAAAAGTAGGTCGCAGAAAGACGGTGCCTTACTGGAAGTCATGGCACACCAAAAGCTTTTTACTCAGCAGGAGAATTCTGACTCCCAGTATGTTGTGACCTATACTCAAATAAACCCTGGCTCTTTGACAGGGACTTTCCACAGTGGTTTTAGCCATTACAGTATTGGAAAGACCCTTGGGATATGGGCTTGTCAGACAAGAAACCTTCTCTGAAAGCAAAGGCATGCCTACATGTTCTGGACAGAGTCCAGCAGAACTGGGGGTGGGGAAAAGAAATCCCCATGATGGGGCTCCAAGGGAGGAACCCCAACTTGCTCATAAGGTTTTGGTGTACACATAAAGGACATCAGGGTTAGACCTGGTGAGTGACAGCTGGGACACAGAGCACAAGAGCCACACACCACATTGACCAGGTCACTCCCAGTGGGATGGGATGCCAAAGGGATGAGCCCAACCCAGCTCCACCGGCACAGAACAGCCGGCTGGGAGAGGAAGAATCTGGGCTGCCCAACATGCTGGGTAAAATGAGAACTGCCCAGCCTTGTAGTGCAGCAAGAGCCGGCAAGAGCGGATGTGGAGAGAATGACTCCATGTGGCAATAGTAAATAACACCACCCCACCACAGCTGCCCCTGAGCTCCAAAGAGACCTGTGTCCCTAACACCATCATCCTGGAAGAGTCAGCAATCTGCAGTCTCCAGGAGCAAGCCCTCACACCAGTGCTGCACAGATATCTTCCCTCCACACAGGCAGAGTGACAGCAGAGGGGATCCACCCTTCTCTTCCTGAATACCTGGGTTGGCTTCACCTCTCTTAGGGACCCTTCCATCTCTGACCAAGTCCACATGTGAGCTGCTTCATCTAGGCACTCTGCAGAGCTGACAGGGAAAGGACACAGGTATCCTCAGATGGGAATCGTCCAGACTTTCCTACAAACTCTACACTAAGGTGTAACACATCATACTCCAAATGCGTCCTTGCCTCACCTAAGGCAGGAACACCAAGTGACCACTAGCCCACACACAGCTCTCACCTTTACTCTTAACTGTAAGATCTGACTTGAAAATACTTGTAAATGAGGAGGGGTGCCAAGGAAAGTGGGCAGAGGTGCCTGTAGGTATGTAAATTCCAGTGGGATCCCAGCACAGTCAGGAATCTCAGCGTTTCTAAGCCTGTTTGGACAAAATCAGGAATAAAGTAGTGCTAAGAGGAACATGAAAAACTTACAGAGTCTGTCTTTCTCCTGAGGAGTTGCTCCCTTTTTTCTCATCCAAGAAGGAAGCTGGATGACGATCGTAGCCAGAAGAGAAACAAGCAGTTTATTGTAACAGCTAGCATATGACAAAAAGGGTCAAAAACCAGTAAGGAAATGGAAGGAGATGAGCTGCAAGGCAATAAGATGCCAAACCAAACGATATCCATGCTGCCTTCCAAGTTTATCCCATTACAACAGTAAAGCCCAATATGCTTTTCAAAAGTGCCACGTAATTTCTGCCTCCTAAAACACAAGGCAAGGAGCAACTGGGCAGGGAAGGCACATCCCCAGTGTTCTGAGGAAGGCAAGCCCATCCTGAAGGCAGGAGTCCAGCAAACTGAAAGCCAAACACTGCAAGATGCCAGTCCAGAAACCACCTGGGATATGTCGCAAAACTATCTGCTTGTGTCTGGCAGCATTCACACACGTCCCTGTGACATGCAGCCTCCTGCATCCTTCAGGAGCTACAGCAGTTTTACAGGAAGGAAGGAGGTGGATCTTGCCCAGAGAAGCTGTGGCTTTCCCATCCCTGCAAGTGTCCAAGGCCAGGCTGGACGGAGCTTGGAGCAACGTGGGCTAGTGGAAGGTGTCCCTGCCCATGGCAGGGGGTGGAATGAGATGAGTGTTAAGGTCCCTTTCAAGCCAAGCCATTCCATGATCCTATGATTTGTAGGACATGATCCTTTGGGTTGTTTTCTCTGGTAAATATAGAGTTTGCCCAGGCCTAGCAGTCTGAAACCTATATCTAGGACTGGAGCACTAGGCTGTGACACATCCAAGCCTGAAAGCCTTTCCAAACGTTTGCCAAAGGGAGCAAAAGCAAAAGGCACTGACTCAGCCATCCCTGTGATGTCTTCATGACGTCAAGGTGGTTATGTGGCCTCCTTCAACAAGCCAGTTGAGGTGAAAAGGGAGAAGATGATGAAGATTGGCTCTGCACCTGAGCTGTGCCTCTCTAATGCAGCCAAGTGATCCTCCCTGGTGTGCAGTAAAAAGCAGATCTTATGAATGGGGAATACTTATCTTCAAAAGAGTAGCTTTTTGGCAGCACTTCGGAGAGTTAGTGCCCAAATCCAGCTACAGACTTTTACGAGTAAGGAGAGCTGAAGAGGTTACAGCTCATGAGCTGAGCCAAAGCAGTGACCTCA